>VDFB02160817.1:0-19667 GCA_007258455.2 Sequoia sempervirens | reverse complement strand
CCTTAAGTCATATCCTCTTACATCTCCTTAATCCTCTTAGGACCCGTTAAGCCATATCCTAGGGTTCATGAGATGCATCCTCTTAACTCCCCTTAAGGAATTCTCTTAAGACCCCCCCTTAAGCTATATATCCTCTTAAGTCCCCTTAATCCATCCTATGGCTAACATCATTTGAATTTGTATGGAATTTACTATATGCAGTTCTTTTCTTGCATGAATTTTTTACTTAAATGACTCGTAAAAATTGTAGTTACTTACATTAATTATTTTTGCAAGTTCTCATCAAGTCAGTCTACAATGTGATTGTTGAACTGAAAAACTATTTTATCTGGAGACTATGTAAATATCAATTTTTCGTATTCACCTAAAAGTTGATAAGCTTTAATTGTATCTACATGCACATATATGTTTCATCATGTTATATAGTTGTACATTAAACATCTTGATGTACATTATATATGTTTGTTCGATGTCACTTTTTAAATATCTTATTCAAATTTTATAGATTATACATATTTCATGTGTCTTTTATTTACCACATTTTATATAATTATTCAATTGTATAGATTATACATTAAATATACATACAAGGAGATGGTTTTTTGTTTATTGATTCAAATATTTGCTATGTAATTGGAAAATAGTTAGAATTACTTGCCCTTAATTTATTATGAATATGATTTAAGAAACTATTTAAGGAATGTTTTAATTTGTCACCTAACCATGTGATAAGTTATATATATATGAAATTTGATTCTAGATAAGAATTATAATATAGTGCATGTATTACTTGAAAATTTGATAAAATATAAATATATAGATATGTATATAAATGCATATAATTATGAAAATGAACATAACATGATCTCATAATTGACTGCATATATAATCATCATATTAAAGTCAACTAATATAAATAAACACACATATATGATAATAACATGTTCAAAATAAAACTAAAGATCTAGATAGTCCATAAAATTTATATGTCAAGTCCAACACATATATTGAAATAAAACTAGAGATTTGTAGTCCATAAAATATAAAACTATCTAACTCTCAAGCTGATCGGTCAAATCAAGTCTCCTCTTTGTTCCACGTTGACTAGATGTACCTGCATCATGCTGTAAAAGAGTTCAAGAAACTCAAAATTAGATTTAAATTTATTTAGAAATTTTGATATAATTAAACATATTTAAAATTGAAAATATAAAATTTTAGATAAAAAAAAAACTAATTAAATATTGACTAAATATAGTAAAAATGATTTCTAGTATGCATAAATTACCATATGGTCATGTGAATCAACTGGCACATTTTCTTCAACAGGTAACATAACTGTCTGTTGAGAAGATGTAAATGCCTAATCCACTATATCCTGCATATTCATATAAAGCAAACAACATGTGAAAACCTTGAATATATATATATATATATATATATATATATATATAATGTTCGTAAAAATTGTATAGGAGATTTAAAGTAAAGTTTACAACCTCGAATGATATGACCTCATGATCACGCACCTGAGATTGCCCATGAATAGATGGCAATGATGTCTCAGGTGTGCGGCCCGCCATGGTTATCTCATCAAATCCCTACATATAGATGTACAACAGTTCATATAGATCATTCACACATGTGTATGTAAATGAAAAAATTAAATTAGATCTATGATGTGTATTTAATTTAAACTTAACAAAATTTTGAAAGCACGCACCTGAGCTGATGATGTCTCAGGAGCGCTCACCACTGTAACTTGTGGCTAGTCAATACTAGGAATAGTATGACCTCCCTGCATCTAGATATAATATATCAATTCACACATGTGTAAAAATTCAAATTAAATTATATATATATATATGTATCCACACAAATTATTTAATATATTTTGGTTCAAGTACCTGTCGAAAAGGTGAGCCCAAATTTACAGCACTCGACATATACACACGATGATGATATTGAGTTCCGGGCATCACATCATCATGCGTCTATACACCAAACAAAAAATTATTGAATTAATATTATTAATATATATAGTTTGATGTTATTATTTACATGAATTTTTTACATTTCAAACTTGAATTAAATTTAAGTTCAAAAGATGAACATACCTGTTGGGACGATCCTCAGAATATAGTAAATTTAGGTATGATCCCGCCCCAGATGCATGTGCCTCACCTGAAGTGGATGTCTGAGTATCCCTATAGCCCGAGCCTCCATGCTCTGTATTGGCCACTTCAGTGGCCGCGTGTGTAGTCTGCTGAGTGAGATGTCCTGAAAGTGAACTCAATGCTCCTAGTGTAGATAACATGGTTTGCTACTGAAATGCAGCAGGAATACCAGGAGAAGGAGGAGGAACAAGAGGAGCAACTGGAGCACGTCGTTGAGGATCGACACGTGCTCCTGGTCTATGTTGGGGCATGCCACGCCTAGCTCCCTGAAATGACCTCATATCAAAATAGTTGGGTTTTTTACCCAACTCAAACTCAGCCCATAACTTTCTCAAAAAATATAAGGGCACCTCACTATTTCCATGTGGTGGAGTATCAAACACCATCCACCATCTCTCCCAAAAATTTGCAGCTATCTGCGGGTGCCTACACCATAAAATTGAAATTCTTTTTTTTGTGGGTGGTATTGGTTCGTTTGTTTGGGGGGTTCCGCCAAAACATTGGGCAATATAAAATTTTGTCGTGAAGTGACTCTTTAGGTCATTGATTTCTTTATATGACAGTCCATCTGCATAGAATTGTCTCCTCTCTTCTCTCCATTGATGGAACCTATCTTGGTCCGCATCAATAGATCGAACATAATCGACAATAGTTTGCATCGTAGATGCAAACCGTGCGAGATGTGGAGGGATTATAGTCTCATTTTTTATGAGATCTATGTTTCCTTGAATGACAACTAAGTTGGCTCGAATATTCTCTCTTAGTTGATTTTGGTCAAATGGAGGAGGGGGTGGGGGGTCAGGTGGTGGAGAATGCGGAGGTGAGTGAGGCATACCCTCATGTGGTTGGGTGGGATGTGCACCAGGATCTATAGGAATTTCTGGATTAGGCATGAAATCCTCTAAAGTGAAAAGTGGATCCATGGACGAGAAATGATATGGCAACTGCATGTTAAACAATTAAAAAATATATATCAACAAACTAATTAAATAATGCACACAATTTGAAAGTTATTTAAAAATCACATTGAACATGCACAAATTCAAAATATATTTCATTTGAAGACCATTCAATTTATAACATTAAAAAATCATAACATTAAAAATTCACATTATAAATGAGAGTTGAATAGAAACCGATAGTCACTTAAGAACTATAAATGAGAGTTGAATAAAAACAGAAGGTTAGTAGAACAAGTGATGAAAAATATTGAAAATCATTGAAGACCTCTCTTGCACATTCTAGGAGACAACATAAATGGTAACCTCAACTACTAAGATGATCAAATAATTTTCAGATTCACTGCATGAGTTAGTATCCAAGAATTATATTGAAAGAATGATGAAAATAAAAAAAGATATTCAAAAATTCCAAGAATCTTGAGGTGGTTGATTTTGATGAACTACAAGGGAACTTAGAAGAATCTACATTTTCTTAGAGGATTAAGTTTAAGTATCAAAAGGGGCGGGCTAGTATGAATGATTTAAATGAATTTATTATTATCTTTTCAAATAACTTTATAGACTCGAAGTATTTTAGGTACTAGTTAAATTACTTTGCGCATTCTTTATTCTTTTAAATAAATGTAATAAATCAACATAGATGTTGATAAATATTGAGATGGTGTGGGATTTCCCACTCATCTTGTAGTTCTCAATTGGCTTTCAATTAATTTTCAATTAGTTTTCCAATTAGAGCAAGTCACCTAGGGTTAAGTTTCAACTAAACTCTTTCAGATCCTTAAATTTTGGGACACCTAGTTCCTATGTACATCTCTTTTTAAAAATTGTGTAAGGGTTAGAAATAATTTTTATCATAGAATGCATCTACATTTTCTACGTCAAACTCTACTAAACTCAGTGTATTTTGATATTTTTGGATGAATCAAAGGATCATGCTTGTTGTCTTGCAAAGGATTATCTTATCTTGGTAATAAATAAAGGATTGTAATAAATGTAAATAAATGTACATTGAATAAATTGGTGAGATTTGTATTATTGAATTCTTCATAGGGTTATGTCTCACAAATGCACATGAATATGGTGGTATAACCAAATCTAGTGAATGTAGTGAGAATTATTACATTGTCAATTTTATTCAATTTTTATCTTCTCATCCCTATTGCTCTTATGATTTTTTTGTAAATTTATTGATAATAAACAAAACACTAGTTCCCATATGTACCCTACGTATTCATTGGTTTTCACTTAAATTTACTTAGATACCTAAGAATAATGTTCATCTACACTAACTTAATTACCTAGAAATAAGACTATGATTTAAATCATATAATTTAACTAAGAGTTAAGGTAGCCACAAACTAACTACTTATAACTTATGCACACTATGGGGTTAAGGGTAGCAAAAATCACAAGAATCGATGAAGAGGCATAGAGGTAGACGAAATCTCAGGAAATTAAACATAGTAAAAATATTGAATAGGGAACAAAAAGTTTGGAGAACTTCTTGACAAGATACTTGGGTAAGGAAAAACTTGAAAACTGAAATATATAAAAGAACTTAGAGGAAACCTAAGAAAATGTGCAAATGGGGAATAATGGAGGAATAGTGTGTTAGCAAAGGAAAGTATAAAAAATCACCATAGGCTAAAAATAGGGTCAATCATACTCATACATATGAGTTTATTTGATTCAAGACAATTTAGGCATATGATGAAGACATGAGGGGAGGCAAAGCATGACTTGAATTTCACAAGTTAACCAAGAGACCCATTTTAGTAAATCTATGATCTCATAGAAATGATGGGTACTTGAGGGAACCAAAGATATTAAAGGGGAAAATACTAGGCTATTAAAAATTGCAGCTCTAATTTGAAAAAAAATAGGTTGAGTGGTTTTATCTTAGCTTGACTTATCATCCTAGTGTAAATAAAAATATTGATGTGATGAATAGGAATTTTGGGCCATTTACTAATATTTATAGTTGGTGGCAAACCAAATTAGTCAGACTTAGTATATGCACATGATAAATTTTCTTACAACAATTTAGTAAGTTAGAGCATAGTAAGACATTGTTTCAAGTTCTATATGAATGTAGCCTTGAATATTTTGCAAAGTTTAGTGAAGTGGTTGAAATACATACAAAGAGTGCATCTAGGTAGAATACTTGGCCAAGCATATTATATATGTGTATAAGTAGGTAGAGAGTATCAATGAAGAGGAACTATAAATGCAAGGAGTGTGTAGACTTAGGAAGAAGGAAAAGGGAATTTAAGGAAGGTTTCTAGTTTTAGCTCACCTAAGGGGAGAGAGGTCTCTAAGATAAAACTTAGAAAGATCTTCCCAATAAGATAAAAATTTATATATATTATAAAATTCAAGGGTTAGAGTATAAATATAACATTTACTAGCACTTCATTTGTTAACACTTTATCACATAATCATGTGGGCTTTCAAAGTCGTTAGCTATACATTTTTTAATAAAATATTAAATATACTAAATTATTTGTTTCTTGTATATCAATGATAATCTTTAAATAATAGTTTAATGATAAGCATACATGTATGGTATACCTTCAACATTGAGACACACAAGTGGTAGTACTTGGTTGGTAAGTTTTACTAATTTTTTTATCAGTACTTATGTATAAATAAAGATATGTAGATTTTGGTTAGATTTAACCTTATTCCTATTTTTGGTTGATGACATCAATTGTATTGAATCCACCTAATCATTGTGTATGAAAGGTGATGCTTATCATTGTAACTATTTAATATTTTATGAACCTCTTACATAGGTATAAGCTAGTATTGTAAATATTAGTTTAATTTTTTAATTTTATCTTTAATGTATTTTGGTTGTATAATGTATGGTGATAGTTTATCCTCTTCCCCAAGGTATTATTTAACTCCTACAAATTTCCCCATGTATAAAATTTAAAATGTAATTCTATCAGTGCATAAAGAGAAGATGTAGTAAGGTTGATCTATCAAAAAATTATCTATGCTAGTATGTCTTCACTTATTAGAGGAAATCAAGTGATACAAGTTGGATTGTTTAGGTTTATGTTTTAGGGTTTAGGACCAACGATTAACCTGTGTAAATTAGTTTTTAGAGACGTATGTAAATTTTGTAACCTATGGTTTTGATTTCTAAGTTAAATGTGTCCAATTTAGGTTTAGATTTTATGGTTTTCAATTTACAATTTAATGTTATTTATTTTGTTGACGTTTTTTATTTTTTAAATGCAATTTGAAACTATAAAAAATTGAACTAAAACACATTAAAGAAACAAAACTTAAATACTAATTAAAAAACAAAAAAACAAGATACAAAGCAAAAAATGGCAGAATTCAACCAACCTGGAGGTCACAGAGGTCGGGTGTGTTGACGGGAGGAGGTGGCAGTCGAAATAATCCCCAAGCACGAGCTTACAAATGCGTACGCGGTCTAGATTGTCTTCTCTCGCACGGTTAAAAACAGTGGATAAAATGAAAAGCCAGTAGTTTATTTAAAAAAAATAAATACCTTTCTGAAACGCGTACGCATTTTTGGTTCGCGTACCCCTAGCTGAGCGCGTACGCGTTCAGATTTCGGTTCGGGTACCCGTTCCGTAATGCGTACGCGTTTTTTGCGAAATTTTTTTTGTTGCCCGAAATTTCCCCTCTTCGTGTACTCAACTTCTTGCTTTTACCCTAGTGCAAAGTGATGAGGATGAGATGAGGAATGCAATGGAGATTATGGGTATTGTGTGGAGTGTAAGATGAGAGCTCAAAGATGCAACAATGGTGGATGTTGGATGCTTGAAAATTTGCTAAGTGTAGGTGAGTGTTAAGCTTGATTGCAAATGTGGATTGATCAATGAGGGCAAATTCCTCCATTTTTAGGGGAAGTGCCTCTAAACAATGAAGGGTCAAGATGAAGCCACAGTGGACAAGGTCAAGGGCTAGGGTGAGTTGAGAACTCACAAACCCTCACATCTTGACATGTGGCGGGTGAGGTGTCAAGGGGAGATGACGTGGAGGTACTTCATAGTACCTAGGGATTTGAACAAGATCTCCTCATAAAGGAGGTCCTTGTCCCCATGTGGGTGATGAGATATGTGAGGAATTAAAATTTCCTTAAATATCCACATGGGGATGAGGAAAGGAATTAAAAATTCCTTGAAAGGCCTAGGGGGAATAAATGTGAATTTAAAATTCACATGGGGAAGGGGTTGCCTTCTCCAAAAGGAGAAAGCAATAAATGAAATTGACTTTGGACATATGCCATAAATGGCATGAGTGATTAGGATTGTGCAAACATGAGATTAAGCCAGTTAATGAGGAATTATGGACAAGTGGGGTATTATGGAGGATGTGACCCTAATTATGTTTAGGGGTGTGCACATCCTAATCACAAATTAATTAAATTAATCTGGATTAAAGAAAATTATGGAGGATGGGACAAGGAGAGAGAAATAATGAATTTAAAAATTGATTTAAATTCATACAAGGGAAAATGACTAAATTAAATAAATTGGAGTATTTTATTTAATTTAGAGAGGAAAGGGGATAAGGGGTAAAGTATTTAATTATTGAATTAAATACCTTAGGGACATTAGAAAAGGGGAATATTAATTAAATAATGAATAATTTAATTAATGTAGACGAGGGATGCAGGATAGAGGAATAAAAGGGGTGAATTTGATCGTATGGGGGTGGTCAAATTCAAAGGTCTACAGATGCAAAAAGAAAATATTCAGTGTATGATCAGGAATTTTATGCTATTGTGTAAGCATTGAAAAAGTGGAGACACTATCTTTTACCTAAGGAGTTTGTTTTATTTACTGATCATCAAGCACTTCAATATTTGAGTAGTCAAGGGAAGCTAAATCAAAGGCATATGAAATGGGTAGAGTTCTTGAAAAGTTATACTTTTGTTTTGAAACATAGGACTGGGAATTCTAACAGGGTTGCAGATGCTTTGAGTAGAAGATAGGGTTTTCTGATTGGAATGCAGGTTGAGGTTGTTGGATTCAATGAGTTGAAGGAGTTGTATGGAGAGGATATAGATTTGTAGAGGCTTGGAAGGCTTGCAAAGAGCCTATTGCTGGTGATAGAACCAAGTGGTTGAATTATTTAATTCAATATGGTATGTTGTTTAAAGGTAACAAGTTGTGTATTCCTAGAAGTTCAATGAGAGTAAATTTGATTAAGGAAAATCATAGTGGGGGACTTGCAGGGCATTTCAGTTTTGATAAAACCATAGCACTTGTTGGAGAGAAATATTATTGGCCTCAATTGTAGCAAGATATTAAAAAATTTGTGCAAGGTTGTAGGATTTTTCAGGTAGCAAAGGGAACTAGTCAGAACATAGATATCAACCACTACCAATACCCGAGAGGCCATGGGAAGAGATTAGTATGGATTTTGTTTTGGGTTTTCCAAGGACCCAAAGGGGACATGATTCAATATTTGTTGTCGTAGATAGATTTTCCAAGATAGCTCATTTTATTCCATGTAAGAAGACTAATGATGTTGTGAATGTTGCAGAATTGTTTTTTAGGGAAATAGTGAGATTTCATGGTCTTCCAAAGATAATTGTTTCAGATAGAGATACAAATTTTGTGGGGTACTTTTGGGGGACCTTATGGAAGAATATGAAGACTGATTTAAAGTTTTGTTCAACCTACCATCCACAAAAAAATGGTCAAATAGAGGTGGTAAACAAAAGCTTGGGTAATTTGTTGAGATGCCTAATTGGGGATAAGCCAAAGAGTTGGGATTTGATTCTACCTCAAGAAGAATTTGCACATAACAACTCAGTGAATAGAAGTACTAGTAAGTCTCCATTCCAAATTGTTTATGATAGTAGCCCAAGAGTTGTTTCAGATCTAAAAAATATTGATAATGTTGATAAGAAGAGTGTAGAAGCAAGGGAGACATAAGGAGTTTCAGGTTGGTGATAAGGTAATGGTACACTTGAGAAAAGAAAGATTTCCAGTTGGTACCTATAACAAGTTAAAAATGAAGAAGTTTGGGCCTTTCCAAATTGTGAGTAGGCATGATTCAGGTAATGAATATGAAGTAGAGTTTCCTAGTGGACTTAATATTTCACCTATATAATTTAATATTTTTGATCTAATAAATTTTATGAAGCTGAAAGTGATGAAGGTACCATAGGTGAAACAATTCATATACCAACACCTACCTCAGAAGAGGGGAAAATAGAGGCAATTTTGGAGAACAGGGTGAGTAGGAGTACAAGGCACAAACAATACTTTGAGTACTTGGTCAAATGGTTTGGAAGGCCTATTGAGGACTCATCTTGGTTTTCAGAATTTTAAGTTGAACATCTTGGTTACTCTCTTGAGAAGTGACAGGGTCACTTTTCTTCTACCTTGGGTGTCTAATGCAGGAGCATCCATGGTGTACTAGCAATCCTGTGTTTCCAAAACTATTTTATTTTTCTTTGTTTGATTTCAATAAGGGCTTAGGTGATAGAAAATAATATTTTCATTTGCAACATTGTAAATTTCCCTTGTGTGAAAATGTAATGTAACTTTTGATGGGAAAATACCCCCCTGGTAACTTGGTAAATGTAATTTGTAAAAGGTTAGGTCTTTGGGCGTCCCACTTTTGGAAGAGGTCAAAAGGGGTCATATTTACATGTACATGTGTCATATTTTGTCATAAAGTGGGCTTCCAAAGGAATATTGCATGTTGCTTGCATGTCTTTGCATACAACAACCGTTATGATAGACTGTAACGAATCTGTAAGAGGTGTAAGTGGTCATACTATCTCAAATTGGATTGGTCAAGAGTCTAGGTGCCCAAGAGAGGTTGACATGTATTGTGCCACTTGTCTTATGGAAGATTTTGAAATTCCTAAGGTTGGGTGTACCTTTCTCAAGGTGGTTTTAGGAGCTTATTTTGTGAAACCATGGTTTGTTTCCTCTTTGCTCATTCTCTATTTATTGATTCCTTATCATTTGGAGAAGGAGGCTTAGAGAAGTGAAGTTTGCATAGCCAAATGCTACCAGAATTGCACCAGATTGTTCAAGACAAGTTTGTTGCAAGTGTTGCATGTAAGATTAAAGAGGATCCCATGAGCTTCAATATTTTGTAATCTTTTGCGTGTTTGAAGATAATAAAAGTTGCAGATTTTCTCTTCCTAGTTTCGTTCTTGTTATGTATTTGTAGCCTTCATATGTTATGTTTTGTGAGGTTTTGTAATCAGATTTGAAAGGGAGAGTCTCCCTTTTCATCAGATCATTATGTATGAATGGATCTTATTGATTGGTAGAAAACTAATTTCAAAACTAAATATGGGATTTATGAATGGTTAGTGATTCTTTTTAGATTGAGTAATGCTTCTATGACATTTATGTAGCTCATTAATTATATTTTTAGAGGCCACCTAGGAAATTTCATTGTTGTGTCTTTAGATGAAATTAATATATTCAAAAATTCATTCTAATAATAAGAAGTTTTTATTTGGATCATATTTATCATGTTTCCACTACTTTGGATCTTCTATGATAACACCGACTTCAAAATAATATGAATTTCTCCTTTGGTCAACACTTTATAAAATACATTGATTTTATTATTGACTAGAATAAAATACATGTAGATCCCACCAAATTGAAAGCTCTTAAATATTGGCATATCCCTCATTGTTTCGTGAACCCAAAGTTTTTTCTAGGGGAGCATTAATTACAATAGAAAATTCATTCAGAAAAAATCCTACATTGGTTGACAACTTCACTAGTTGTGCAACCATAATAATTTATGGTCTATAGTAGTAGATCAAGCCTTCCAACAATTTAAGTAGGAAATTTGCTAAGATCCAATACTTATTATAACTATTGTTGGGATTAAGGTGCCTCAACCTTAGAGAGTCCTAGGATTATTTAAATTTTTAAATTAGTCCCCTTGCTACATGTTTTATTAATTAAATCCTAAGTGATATGTTTCTAAGTTTCTATAACACTTTATGGGCCCTGATTGCGAGTTGTTTTCCTACATGTTTGGTGGATAGCATGAAATTGTGCCACTTGTCTCTTGTGTGCTCAATTGGGAAGAGGTGTTTGTGAAAACCTCTGAAAGGTGTGTCATAGTGACATATGTCACTATTTTTTGAGTTATTTGTTGATCTCTAAAGTTGATGCCTAAGAAAAATAGCATATGGGAAGTTCTACAAATGGGGGACTAAGATGCACTTTGCAAAACAACCTCTGGGATTTTAGAAGCCGGCTCTTTGTGGTGTTAACAGGGGGAGGAAAAGGGTGAAGGAAATAAAAAAATGCATAAACAAGCTATCCTAAGATGATGTGCTAAGCTTTTACAACATTTAAAACCTAATATAGCATAATAAAATATCAATCAAACCAATTCCAACAGAAGTTCGAAAGAGTATCAAACACAATTAAAAACTCTACATAGATTGAGGCGACTGAAATTCTAAAAGTTGAAAGAGAATAATTAGTAATTGCTAACACCTATAAAAAGACACAAAATATGACATTCATCTAGAATAAACAGATATAAACACATAGAAAAGGAAAATGAGGAATAGTTCTATATATTCAGTCTATATTTTTTAAGAACATATCATATTAAGGTCTGTTGTGTTATAAAAGTTTCCAATGAATTCGGTATATTCAATCCTTCAAAACATTAGGAAAGGAACCCTAAAAACCAAGAGGAAAGAAGCACAAATAGAGAAAACTCCTTTTCCAAACAAGATGGTTGTAACCAAAAAGATTCTAGCCTAACACCTCCCATGAGAGCCGCCATCATGCAGTCATTGTAACTACGTGAGTGGGCAATCATACCTTCCTCACTTCACCGTGACAACACCGTCTGGAAATCGCACTCTCTCCACTCTAATCGCATGTTGAATTGGATGAACAATTTCCTGGTTGTCAATCATTCTTAACCTCGACACGTGGCATCACTTGCATACTCCTACAATCGATCTTGGGCCAATGACACCTTTAATCACTCCTCAAACTCAAAACACCCCTGCGCTTGTGCCTGTCCAACACATGACATCTTCAAAAATATGGGCTTGGACCTTGAAAGGTGGTGATCAAAGTTGCCACGCGGTGCTCCTGTGTGATGCATTAAAAGTAGCTATTATCAAGCTAGTGAGAACATGTATGGTATCGACACGTGTCGTCCCCAAATGCAATGAACATTGAACAAATAAGCCCGGAAGTCCAAAAATAAGAGTAAATCCTTGTGAAAAATAAAGATTTAAGAGCAGATTGGAATAGGGCCCATTCTACTTCTGATGGATACACCCTTTGTTGTAGGGCTTCAAATGCTTGATCTAAATCAATCATCTCCTTAAAAGGGAGATTACTTATTGTCGCCTTGATGCAACTTCCATATGAAATCCAAGCTAGGTCAAGGGATGTAAAATTCCTTCAATTTATGAGGTGCTCGGAGGTGAACTAAGGTCCTAAAAAATAGAAGGGTCTTGTTGATTATCTTCCAGGAGCTTCTTAATTTGGTCTTCAGGTAGAATGGAATCGTCTGAGAAGAAGAAATAAGGGAAACCTGAATGACCCAATTGTGTAATATGCTCCATTTATTTCGCCTATTTGTTCAAGTCTCAAGATAAACCCTACTCTTAAGGGCTGCTCTGTTGCATTTAATGAATTTATTTTCCCTCCTAGAAGCCTACCTTTGATCATTGATCCCTACACTTCTCAGGTCTTGTTGGCTGGAATGTAGATTTTCTTAATCAACAACTCTAATTCGGTGACCCTTGGTACTATAGCTAATAAAATTTATTTCTCTACGACATTGATGTACGCACTCAAATTTTGAGCATTAGCTATAAAATTAAGTGTGGGTTGAAAGGAAGTTGTGATACTCTTTACCTTTTCCTAGTACGAGGCATAGAGTTGTTGTATCAAAGGGAGGATGCTTGGTTGTTGTGCAGAACTTGATAGCGCACCTTGCAATTGTTGCATCTATTACTCCTTATCCTCATTCTCCTATTGGAGTTGTTTTATTTCATTCACAAAATTGGAAAGCTCCTACTGCAATTGTGCCAAATGTTGGTATTTTCTATGCAGTTTAGATTGAGGTTTCTTTTGCTTTTCTCTCGGTGTCTAGGTGGGCTTATATTTCTGGTAATTCCTTCTGGAACTTGGCCTCTTTCTCCTATACCTCCTACTAAACCTGCATTTGTATACCTGATGAGTGAGAGAGCTCTTGTTGAATTTCACCATCTCATTCATTTTCTCATGCAATTGATTTTTAGAGATTACTCTTTCCCTTTTCTCGATCTCCACTTGAGACCTAGCATTATCTAGTTCTTTCTACAGATTAGCTTCTAAACTCTGAATATCTTATTGCAATTTCTGCTACAGATTAATAGCATTAGAGAGGCTTGTTTGCAACTGAGAACATTCCTACTCCTTTTCTTGTAACTTGGCATCCATAGTCGCTCTTTCTTCTTTTCTTGCATCAATAGAGGCTTTGACTTCTCACAATTCTTTTTGCAACCTAGAAATTTCTATATCCTTTCCCTTAATCTCCACCTTAAGCCTCTCGACCGTGGAATTAACATTTTTTAGTTTTTGTTCCTTCTTACCTGCCCGTCGATGGATCTTTAGGTAGTTGGTTGTCACAACCTTCTGAGTTTCCTCCATAAGCTCTACCTTATCATGTGGATGGGTCGTGTTGAGGTTAAGGCCCATGACTTGGATATCATAATCTCCAAACTTCATCTATCCCTGAGGCTTGGAGACAAGAGGGGTCGTTTCTACGATCATCAAAGTTTGATTCCATCCTTGGAGTGGTCTGGGCTAAAGCTTCTTTTCTTCTCCTCTTTTGCATTCTCTCCTCCCAGGATTTCTTTGTCAAATTGATTTGGGGTTGGAATTTAGAAGGAGATAGAATATGTTTCCCAACAAAAGTGATGCTGGGGGGAAGGCCAAAAGGAATAGGAACCATAGAATTTCACATTGGTTCTCTTGACAGGAAGGTTAGTGGAAAGCTTAGAGTTATGGGGGAGAAAGGCGAGATTCCTTGTAATGCATGTGTAGGGCACAAGGTTATTGGGGTGACCATATGAAATGAAGAGACCAAAGGCATTGTGGATGATGGTGGTGAGGAAGTCTGCACAATAGATAGGGCAGAAGCGGTGTCAAGCGCACGTGATGAGATAATTGCAGGATTGGGAAAGGGGAGCTGCGGGACATCTGAAAAGATTGTAGCAGCAGTCGTGACTTGGGGTGGGGAGAAAATCAAAGATATAGTTGGAAGGACCAAAGATCGAGAAGAGAGAAAAGAGGGAGTGAAACATACCTGTGTCATGGAGATCGTCAAGGGTTGCATGGATTCGACTAGCTCCTCCTCTTCCCACATGAGATTACTCAAATCCGCCCTTCGCCAGTCCTTCTTTTCTTCTCAGGTTGTGATATAGCCTCGGAAGGAGATCCTTCACCCATAGAGCTTCTAGAGCTTTGAGTTTTTTGTGAAGCCAATAGATTCCTTTTAACAATTTAGAAGCTCGATTGTTTTGTCACATCATGAACCTGTACCTCTCACCGTGACGGAGGGCTCAGTGGTCTTTCCTTTGTTCTCTCCCTTGTGGGACTTGGCTCATGGGTACCTCCTAGGTTCAATGGTGGAGTAGAGTGTTCTACATCCCATCTAGTATCAAATTGGTCATTTGTTTCAATAACATCACATGGGGAGTTCAGGTCATGAATCTCTTGGTGGTATATCTAGAAAGCTGCAATATTTTATGCATTCCATCCTTCTCTTTCTAATTGATTTCTCAACCTTTTATGAATTCTGACCTCCAGGTCATATTTATTTCTGATCTCATAGAAAGATAGCCATTTAGGCCTTAGATGATCAGAAGAGATGTGTGACTTGAGTTAACGAACATTTCTATTTCCTCAGCTTTCAGAGAGTGTCACTCCTCCCAGTATGGACATGGTTCATGAACCAACAGTGTTGTGATTTTTGAAACCGCAAGATAGTTGTCCGAGTCATAATTCTATTGATCAAAAATTACATCAAGGCCAACATCGGTCAACTTAGAAGCTAGCAAGCCTTCCACAAACCTTTTCTTCACTGGAATGTGAGCCCTAGTGAGAGGAGTTGTAAAGATGATTGTCTTTTTCCTTCCTACCCCAAACTCCGTATCAATCACACATACCCGCCTGACCAGTTCCAAGGCTAGTATTATCTCTTTCAAGTAAGATGGGAGCCTAAAAGGCTCTCCCTTGAATCCATGCATTCTTACAAAAGTAAAATTAGTTTTGAAGAACCAAACACAAGGTGGTCTATGTTTTTGCATCCATGCTCTTTGATGCTTTACAATTCTAGCTAGGTTCTCTTTACGACTTAGTCCAAGAGAACCAGATTTAAGAACTCATAAAATGTGTAGTAGTCATATGTCACAAACAATATATGAGTCCATATAGACACACGGTTTTCCCTTTGAGGGTCAAATTCATCCACAATGGCTAATTTCATGTATGACTTGAAGAAATTAACATTCTGATGAAGCAACGTATGAACTAAGAAAGATGAGTACCTGGAGGACAATTGCTTTGTATAGGCCACTAGTTGATCATGCATGTTGTTTGCTATAATTTTTGTGAAGTTCATCTTGAAACTCTCTTTTTGTTTCCTCAAGTGGAAACCCAATGCCAACTGAAACTCATGTACCTTGGTATCATGGTCCATTCCAAAAACAAAAGAAAGCATATAAAAACATCTTGTATATCCTAAAAATGGAAACCATTGTACGCAACAGGAATCTTAGGCATTTGTGTGTCATCTCCTTTGGCTCTCATGAGCTTGTGATTGAGATTTACCTCAACTGGTCTCTATGTCCTACCCAATAATATTTTAGCTTCAGTTGTGCGCATATCTCTATAGACAGGCCTGAAGGAAAGAAAAGCATATTTCCATTTGGCCTAAGCACTTAAAACTAGTTTAAGATGACACATGACTATAATTTTGCTCTCGGGGTTGTATGAACGCACACATGCATCAACCAGCTCCGGACAGGGGTGAACCGCGGTAAGCATAAATTGCGACAAACCACAATTCCACAACCAGGCACCCAAAGAATCATATTCACCTTTCGACGCTCTACTCATCATTCTTTCATAAGCCCCTTCACGGAAGCCTATCAAAGATAGTTGCATTTATTTTAATGTATCAATCATTTATGTAAAGTCAATTTAAAATAATTAATGACATATTCTTCACTAAGTTGTTATTTTAATATTCATGTGCATATGTTCTATTCAAACCTGCTCAACTCGTGAGTGGTTTTCCGTATCACTAAGTCAAAAGAAAAGGAAAAGGAAGTGCATTTTAAAGCCAAGGCCAAAGCAGTCTGTATTATCCTACCTCTTTCACTGTCCCACAGACACCGCATTATCCCTTCCACTGCTTACTCAGAAATTATAAACAACACTATTTTGTATTTCTATCTTCACTTTTATAAGAGTCAGCCACAATTGTAAGTTCTTTTTTAAATTTTATAATGCAGAAACTTTCTTCTTTCGCAGGGCCATATTCCTGTCAGAGGTATTTATCCTACAAATTTTGTATTGGAGAGCTTTGAAAAGTAATTGTCGTTAGTTAAATATATAGTAATTTTTTTTATTGAATAATATGTTCTGTTGCATAATCTGCTGTTTATTTTTGTAGTTTAATAACTTTGAACCATTCTGACATATAAACTTGTAAAAATATCACATCTTCTTTCATTCTTGATGGTACCTTTGATATCAATTGTTAAACTGGAGAGTAAAATTTATGAACAGATAGTCTTTATATCACAAATGTGACTATATATTATAAATGATTAGAAATTATGATGAAATAAAATTTATATATTCAACAAGTATAAGATGACTTGAATGATTAAAATAGTTTTTTGCATTTTCTATTTAACCTTTATTATATTCAGTTTTAGCAGGTCCATGGATTATTAACTTATTTTGGACATTATCTTGGGGTTAGCTCACTCTGTCTTGATCATTTAGATAGTCTAAATCGTGGATTCAACTGTACTGATTTGTCTGCAGCTTCTAAGTTTTCATGCTTCACATTTTCTTTGTGATATGGTACCTAGAGCTGCTACTAATGTGCCTTTTTTTTGCTCTGTTTTCTTGTACCACTTATGCCCTTTTGTGTCTTATTTTGCTTGTTTCAATCGCTCTCTGATGGTCCGGCGTAAGTGTCACACACTAAACTCTGACTAGTCAATTTTTTTTCCTTTTTCCGTTGGATGTGTTTGCCCTGCCGTCCTCACAAATGTGCCGCTGCCCATCCATGCATTCCATAACTGTACAATACAGAAAAACGTCAACTCACTGCAATTTGTACGATAATGCGAGGAAATTTTGCAGGTCTATTGTTGAGTTCAGTTTTATTTTTATATTTGTAATCGGATTTCATTCAATATAGGGAGAGGACCATGTTTCAATAGTTGTGATAGTAGTTGTTTATATAATGTCCAATGTTTTTATCAATATTGGACCAATAGTTGTGACTTTAAAGTTGTTAGTGTTGATGATGACTACCCATAATTAAACAAAATGTATTCCTTTGATCTAAAAAGCAACCAATCATGTGATTCCACATCAGTGCTCAATAAAACATGCTGTGAATTCACAAGTATTGGTCTCACTTTTTTTTTGGGCCTTTTTGGACACCTTGACAAAAAGCATGCTGATGTGGCATCACATTTGATGATGTGGCCTTGAAACCTTAGTTATAGCAGGGGACTTGCCAAGTAAGCTGCTGTAAAAATTGGGAGTGATTTGAAATTTCCCGTAGGATAATTAGAAGTTAGGTGCACAACTACTAGGTCCTCTCCTATGAATAAGAACAACTGTTATGATTTTTTTTTGGAATGGATAAAAAGAGTATTTAATTAATTTTTATTAGTGATTTCACATCAAAATTTAATTTGAATTTGAATTTTTGTTCTTATAAATTTAAATTTGATTGGGGATTAATAATGTTTTTATTAATAAATTTACTAGTTTGTATATAATATTTGACACATAAATTGTATGGTAAACAGGGAGTTATTATTAAAGGTAAAAATAAAATACACTGTATATATTATCATTAAAAAAAATGTGTTATCATGCAATTGTATTAAATTAGGTAATTATAGGTTTCATTCTCAAGTTGACCTTTTTAAATTAATCATTTATAATTGGTATTATAAGTAATATAAATTATTTTATATATATAAAGAATTGAGATTATTATAAGTAAAATAATTATATTATTATCAAACAAGGTTACCTTAATAATATTTATTTAAGATCTATAAATATATTATAAATAATTGACAAAAATATGTTATAATAAAGTCTTAAATTGTAGATTTTATTTAATGAATATACTTAATTTACCTAATAGGTATTAGAGATTTTACCAATTATATATCAAATATTTATGATGATTTGAAACTACAAATATATGACCATAACATATACTTATGAAATATACATAAATTATTAAATCAATCTCAATTGAGTATAGGATATATAATTATTAAATCAGGTCACATTATAGGTTATATAATATATTGATGCTCTCACTACATCAATGATAATATGATTTGTAACTAATAATAATAATAAGGAAAATTACCTAATAAATAAACTTATTTTACTAATAGATAAAATATTATATTATATATATAATATTATTTACATTATATTGCCCATTATATTATAAATTATCTATATATCTAATATCACATTTTAATATGATTAATAATGTAAATAAATCAAATACATAACTTAAACATAATCATATGTATGGTAATGTAATTATTATAATCATAATAGATAAATATATACTATATGTATTATATTTACCTATAATATATTATTTTAATAGAGAATAGTTATAATTATTATGACACATTAATGTGATAAATATATTATAATAATATATAGATTATATCTATATATTAATATTATTTAATCATATATTAATAAATATATATGATTAATCTATATATTATAAATATATATGATTAATCTATATATTATAAATATATTAATATCATAACCTATATATAGATTAACTATATAACCTATAATAATATCATATAGTATAGGTTATAACCTATATATAAAATAATAATAATAAATATATTATATATATTTATTTATAAACCTATATTATTATATATATTATTATTTAATATAGGTTATGACATTAATATTTATATATAATAATAAAAAATCTATATTAATGGTGCGCTGGCTTTTGATGGTGCACTCGTTGTTTTCATGCTTCGACAAAGAGTTTTGGTTTATTCTCCTCTTGTCATTCCTCTTCTTAGGAGTTTTTTTATCCTCCCCTGTTTTCAAGGTTGAGTTTTTTGCAATGGACTTCTTAGTCTTGTCATCATACATATTCTGACTTATATATGATATTATTATAGGTTATATAGTTAACCTATATATAGGTTATGATATTAATATATTTATAATATATAGATTAATCATATATATTTATT
>VDFB02160815.1:0-54124 GCA_007258455.2 Sequoia sempervirens | reverse complement strand
GTTTCAATGTTCGGTTTCGGTTCCGACTCCTCCTCCGACAGAACAAAAATAAAAGGGGACAAAGAAAACAAAACAGAAAGGGGAAAACAAGGAAAAAACATAAGATGAAGACCCTCCCAATAAAAACCGAACACCTACACGCTGGGCTCAACCCCTATGGGAGCCACATTTAATCCATGTGCCGAATTTAAAACATAATTTTCCCTTGCAGCTGCACAAGAAGCAAACAAGTTAGAAAATATGTAACCTTGATGCAAATGTTCCTCCATTTGGCCTTCATGAACACTTGACGACATAGATTGCCCTGCCTAATTGAGCCCGCAGGTGAAAATCGGGTAACATCTCTGGCGATCTTAGCTGGATGTTTTCCTGCTAAACATGCAAACAAGTAGCCTAGGCCTATCCATTGGGCATGGAGTCATTGGGAACCTAGACCCACCCCTAGAAAACTCACCCAGGACTCCAGTAACTTAGAAGACAGACACATACGAGGCCTTGGCCCATCCAAGACAAAACAGTAGAAGGAGAACTGTTCATTTGTGCTGAAACAACACTTAGGGAATGAAAAATGCATCTGATATAATGTGCGGAAGCACTTATTGATATCTAGAATTTTAACAGCTATGTACAAATTTAGATCCATACCTCAAAAGAAATGTTTGAGGTGAATCCCATTCACTGGGATTAGTTCTGCTATACCATCCAACTTAGATAGCTGGAAAGCATTATGTTGTTTCTTCTCAGTGATGATATATGGCCCGGTCCAAAATGCATCAAATTTGGAGTGCTTTCCAGGCCTAATTTTCAATTCATCCCACTTTAGCACCATGTCACCTTCCTGGAACACTTTGGGAGACACCTTTTTATCGAATGACCTTTTCATTTGAGCCTGACGTTGCTCAATCTTTTTCATTGCTTCAGCTCTGAGTTCTTCAAGTTTAATTAACTGAGCTAACCTTGTTGTCATAGGCTCCTCCTCAATCATATCAAGCTGGTTTACCAGATCAAGGGTTGGGAGTTCAACTGAAATAGGCAGTCTTGCCTCTTTTCCGTACACTAACATGTATGGAGAAAGTCCTGTAGACCTTTTTGACGTAATCCTATCAGCCCACAAGGCTGATTTCAACTTGGTGTGCCAGGCTCTTTGATTGTCTTCCATAGTTCTCTTAATGATCCTCAGGAGATTCTTGTTAGTGGACTCAGCCTGTCCATTGCCCTGGAGATAATAATTAGAGGATGTATTCATATATATACCATTCTTGATAGCCTAGTCAAAAAATTTAACACTCACAAAATCAAGGGCATTGTCTGAGATAATAGAATATGGGATACTGAATCTGGTAACTAACTCTTCATAGAAATTCAGGACAGCATATTCATTAGCCTCTTTGAGTGCCACAACTTCAGTCCATTTTGAAAAATAATCAATGGTTGTGAGCACCCACTTGTGGCCTACACTTGATGGTGGGTTTATAACCCCAATGAAATCTAAACCCCATTTCATGAAGGGCTGATCAATTTGAATTGGTTGCAGCGGGAGGGCGGCCAACTTCTCCTTTCTAGCAAAAATGGCACATTCCCTACTCTTCCTCACCCATAAATGAGCATCTCTAAATAAGGTAGGCCAGTAATAGCCTCCTTTCATTATTTTAAGAGTTGTAGCTCTTGGAGAAAAGTGTCCACCAGCTGACCCTTGATGGAATTCATGCAATACTCTATCAACCTGGTCAGCTTCAATACATCTCAACAGGACATGAAAATATCTCCTAAATAGTAAACCATTTAAAAGAACATAAGGTATGGATTGCAATTGATAATACCTTCTTCTAGATTTAGTTAGATCGGGAGGGCACTCACTAATCAATAAAAAATGTGTCATTTCTGCAATCCAACCTGTAGGAGCAGGTATAGCAGCTTGTTGTCCATCTTGAAGTGCTAAAACATAACCTTCTTCCTCCTTTATGTTGTTGTTGTTGTCCTCTATAAGCTATTCACAGAGACCTCTCCCTCTTATTAGTTTGGTAACCTTTATTTCAAGGTCATACTCCATCACCTTAGTGACCCAACCAACTCTTTTATCACCCAAATCTTTGTTTAGTAAAAACTCTTTCACACTTGGATGAGAAACCATTAGTATAATCTTGTTATTGGAAAGCATGTGCCTGAACTTCTTTAAGCTTCTTATAACAGCAAGAACATGTTTCTCTACAAAAGTATACTTGAGCTCATAATCTTTGAGTCCCTGACTGAAGAACGCCACAGGCTGTTCAGATCCTTCATCATTTCGTTGTACAAGCATGGTTGAAAGTGAATCAATATTTCCATAGGCATATAAAATGAAATCTTTAGAAAAATTAGGATTCAAAAGTGTAGGTGCAGCTGCTAATGCCTCTTTTATAAGCTCAAAACTTCTTTTCCCATCCTTAGTCCAGCTGAAAGGTACATTCTTTCTCAACATATGAGTTAGTGGACTTAATAAATCAGCAATGTCAGGGATAAACCTCCTAACAAAGTTAATCCTACCAATAAAACTCTGCAAACCTTTCTTGTGCGTTGGTAAAGGAAGAGCTAAGATAGCACTTATTCTTTCAAGGTCAATAGTAATACCCTGTTTAGACACCACATAACCAAGCAATCTTCCTTTGTGAACAAAAAACACACTTTTTGGGATTAAGTGATATCCCAAATTCCCTGCATTTCTAAAAAAATTGCCTCAAATGATTCAGATGATCCTTAGCCTCCTTAGAAAAAACAATGATATCATCAAGATAGACTAAGACTATCTTGTACATTAAACCCTGAAAGGCCATATCCATGGCTTTTTGAAAGGTTGCCGCAGCATTAGATAAACCAAAGGGAATTTTCTGATAGGCCACAGTTCCCCATTTTGTGGTGAAGGTTGTTTTGTACTGATCTTTTTTTTTTCACTAATATCTGGTTGGAACCAGAATAACCATCTAATAAGGAAAACTTTTCAGCCCCTGAAACTACCTGAATTATCTGCTCCATAGAAGGCAGAGGATGATGGTCTTTTAAGGAGGCCCTATTTAAGTCACGAAAATCTACACAGAGTCTTATTTCACTATTTTTCTTCCTTACTGGTACTAGGTTTGAAACCCATGAGGTATGCTTAATGGGGAAAATAATGTTGCTTTCAATCAACTTATCTAGTTCCTTTTTCATCAAAGGCTCTAACTTAGGACTCAAGGGCCTCTTTTTTTGCCTAACAGGTTTGACATTAGGCTCAAGTTCAATGGTATGTTGAGCAAGCTGGGGATTAAATCCCTTTAAATCAATATATTTCCAGGCAAAGATATCATTAAATTCTTGACAAAGTTGAATAAAAACATGCTTCTCTTTAACTGTACATACCTTGCCTAACTTAAGAAGCTTTTCTTTGAAAACTTCAACTTCTTCGTAGTGATCTTGCTGAACTTGAATACTGCCCTTGGGTTTTCTAACTTCATCGTCTGTATTAAAAACATATTCTAAAGTGACCAAGCCTTTTGGAAACTTGTTGTTTTTGAGCTGAATAATCTGGTCACTGTACTGGTGCTGTAACTTTTCGTGATTGGTATGTGAGAACTCAACTTCTTCTCTTAAAAAGCTAACAATCTGTTGGTCACTATCAAAGACTTGCCAGTGTATATTATTATCAGGCACAACAAGCCTAACTACAATCTTAATATGTTGATTAGTTTTATCATTGCAAACTTCTTTTGGAATATCATGTTCAACTCCTACAATTAATCTATCAACATGTTTATTCTGAGTTATGGGAATGGAAATCAGATTAAATGCTTCAAATCCCTCTAAGAGGTCCCATACTCTATTCCTATAAGACCTGAGTATATCATTTTTCACAACATTAAGCTTTCTCACCTGATTGACAACCAACTCGCTATCACCATAAACCTTTAGACAACTAATACCTCTCTGTCTTTCCCACTCCAAGCCCTAGACTAGGGCTTCATATTTAGCAGAATTATTAGAACAGCTAAAACATAATCTGAAAGCTAAATAGTACTCCTGACCTTTTGGTGATACCAGCATACATCCACCACCAACACCTACCCTACTCCTTGAGCCATCAAAATACAACTCCCACACATCATTTTCATGTTGTTCATTGTGTTGTTCTTTGTCCTTTTCAATATTAGGCATAAAAGAGTCAGTATCATGCATCATATAAACACCAATGTCAACCTCCTCCAACTGCTTACATGTACCAACTTCATGAGTTTGAGATACCCGCTCTTTAGGAAGAATATCTGATGTTCTTTCCATTTGAATTTTAGCCTCTTGAACAACAGGCTGCTCCACTTGTACACTTGTAAACAAGTTGGCATTAATAGGAAATGTATTGTAAGGTTCAATATGAATTTTGGCTATGGGTTCTGATTTAACAGTGACTCTAGTACCATACCTGGTTCTGAACAACATATGAGACCAATCAGAGGATAGGTAACCACCTATCTTGGCCGTAAAATCCCTAGATAAACAAAGGGAAAAGTACGAGGGTAACTCAATAATGTAGATATCCTGTGGTATTGCAAAATTTGGACAGGCATGTAAAGTTAGGCTCAAATTTTTAATGACCCCTACTATGTTAACAACAGTACCATCCAATTGTACTACCCCCTTTTCTAGTGGCTCATATTCAATTCCCAACTTATCAACAATTTGTTTGGGCATAACTGAACTACTAGCCCTTGAGTCAATCATACAATTGTGAACAAGATGATCTCCTATGATCAATGACAAATAAAAAGGAGGTGGCTTGGCCTTAGCATCTTGTTGTTCTTTATCACTAACAGCAGTACTAGTCAACACAACTTTCTCCTTTTCTACACTAGGCTCATCTGAGACACTTAAACCCGATAAAGTAGATTGAAGCAGGTCCTTTTGACCCAGAATACTTAGAGAATCCCATATTGACATGGGCACATTAATTTTCTTCATATGCTCAAGTATATTGAAAGATGTAGTAGGTTTAACTTGACCTTTAGGAGGAATAACATCACCTTTAACTAAAGGCACCTGGACTAATGAATCAGAATGTTGCTTTCCTAATAAAGGCTACCCTCTTGGTATCATTTGGATTCGATCAGTTGTTGATGAGCCAGGAGCATTCTGATTTTGGTTGAGCCCTTGTTTCGATTGAATTTGAACTGTACCAGGTTGATGTCATTCATCTATTGCCCTCTTTTTACTGCATGTATTGTCTACAATTGAAGAATCAGTGTGGTTCACTCCACAAAATTCTTCCCCTTGCCAGTTTAGGAATGTAGACTCATGTGTCTGTTGCTCTTGCTAGTGTACTTTAGTTGCTACAGGCACATTAGACTATATTGTTGAACTGTTCTGAACCATCAAGGCTTGATTAAGTAGCCCATTTACACAGGTGCTCTAATTATGGGATTGATTACACGGAAAGTACCACTCATAATCTTGAACTAAATTGTTCTGGACAGGTGCAAGCTCTTTGGAAGTGCTTGCAGTATTGGAGTCATAAGCTTGATATGGCCTTAGGTTAGGAGTAGATCTTTGGCCTTGTTTATAAGGCTGATAAGATGGTTTGTTGGTCTGATTTTGCTAGTAATTAGACTGAAATGAGGGCTGATAAGGCTTAAAACCTTGATTTTGTTGTTTTCTAAGATTAACCATCTCATTGCCAAAGGTCCTTAGAAGGCCTTTGATCTCTTGCAGTTCGTTAGACTGAGCTGGAAATGCATTTACTTGGCCGTTAGGCTGGGTATCAGGTGTTGGAATGCTGGTGCACTTGGAATAATAGCCAAAGGAGGTAACTGCATGGGGATTGGAGGCTGAATAGCAGGAAATATTGGCATAGGTGGTCTTGGGGCAATTTTACCAGCCTATTTGAGGTTGTTTTCAGCTCTAACAGCTACACCATATGCTACAGGAAGTGTATGCCCTCCCATCAATTGAATTATTAAGGAAATATCACTATTTAAAGCTCTTAAATAGTATAAAAATGCATGATTCGCAGTAGGCCTTACCATTTGTGGAATTCTATCTCACGTCCTCCAGAAACGGTGATTGAAATATGACATAACTTCATGAGGAGCTCTTTTGATTGTAGACAACTGCTCCACCAATGACAAGTGGTTCAATTTATCTTCAAAAAACTTGCACAACTGGCTGCCTAACTCATCCCATGTTGCTATGGAGTTGACAGGCAGGCCTCTGAACCATTGTAAGGATTTTCCTTTAAATGACGCTACCAACAATCTAAGTGCAACATTTTCCTCAATCACATGATGAACAACACACAGGTTAGCAACATCCTTTATGTGCTCTGTTGGAGTGGTATGATCTTCGCCATGAACATATGGTAGACTTTTTAAGGTAGCAACAAGAATTTTGTCATGTTGAACCAAATTTAGTGGGCTACCTTGGTTAAAAGCAACAAATGGTTGATTTCTCACTGCTGGAATCATTGTAACTGGGATACTCTTAGCAATAATAATAGGAACAATAGTATGGCTTCTCATAGAAGGATTTGACTTGGATCTTCTAAAATAAACAACTATCTTTTGAACCTTCTGGACTTCCCTCCCCCTTCTTCTAGGTTGGGACAACTGCAAATACTCAAAAATAGGTGAGTTACTTCTAGTCTACACTCTTCTCATGAGCAGTAATGCACTGGAATTGCTAAATCTGAGCTCGGAGTTGCCAAGTATGCTAAAATTTGTCTCCTAAAGACTGCAATTTCTCCTGCACATACCAAACAACAGTATGATAATTTTGGTTTAAGATTGAAAAATAGTTCTTAGTCCCACCGGGCCTGCCAAAAATTGTTGTCAAATAAGGTTTGCACCCTTGCTAAGCTATGAACTATAGCAACCTATTGACACATGGGAACACTTCGCGGTTGTGGGTGACCTGGGAATGAAGTGAACCTCCAGATTATGGGTTGGTTCCCCTTAAGATAACTTGAAAATACTAAAAATGATAAGGAAAAGAGTAAGAAGGATATGCTTGAAATTTAAAACCTATCACTAATAGGTGGTACACCAAAGATAAAATTTGACAAGATTGTTGAAACTCACAAAAATCTCAATAAAGCTAAACAATCTCACAACACAGAGATTTATGTCTGCAAAAGTGATTCTATGGAAGGTTTTGACTGTTCTAATGCTTAACACAAGGAAAACAACTATGTTTTCACATATATAAATGCAATAGTTAGAGATCACTAACATAAACCTGTACTATGACATAACATTCTTTGCATCTAGTACTGAAGGAATCTGATAAAATAAAAGATTGCACATAATGTTATCATGCAATTCACAACCAATACTAAACAACAAAGGAAATTGGTGAAGGAAATGACTTTCTATTGAGAATAATAAGGAGGCTCTGTATTAAAAATATGTAGTATTCATAAAAATGAGTTACAAAGTCTGAAATGATGCTCTTTTAGCAATCTCTAACCAAGAACTCCCTCCTTACAAAGAGGCAAAAATGACATATATACAACAAAAAATTTGGAAAAGTGTCAGCCCCCACCCTAGGGTTTACAAAAAATGAGTCAGCTCCTGAACACGTCGACCCTTGAAGAGTTTTGGAAATAAAGTCAATGAGGCATTAAATGTGCATACCTTGTTCATGTCGGTGAAAGCTCGCTCCCAGGCGTGGCCTTCAAATCTTTTGCAACCATTGCATTAACTCATAGCCCTCGTGTCCAACCTCAAGACTTCTTTGCAGCGCCATTTTGAATGTTCAAGACCGGCATTAATGTTGATCTACCCTTTCTAGTAGACATCCTAGCTATCATTGAGACTCGCGGCTTCTTCCTTTTTGCTTTCCTCTCATTATAGATCTTTCCACAAGTTGACCCCCTTGAGAAGCAGCATCCGACTTTCCCATCTAGATCTTACGATGAACACCACTGCTCACCAAGCCACTGATCATCCTCATCACATAGTAGATCCATACCACATTACGCTCAAGATCTTCTTTTCACAAGAATGGTCATACGGTCAAACTGCCACCGCTTGCTCTCCTCCAATTGGTTGAACAGATACCAAGTGGGATCCTCAGATGGTCAAAAGTTATTCCCACAGAAATGCATGTTGGTGAGACACTAGCCATGTCTCCCCGATGCTATAATGCTCCACAGCAGCTATCGGCATAACATACAACTATCAGCAAGAGTTTTCAATGAGCTACAAGAGTCATACCGATATCCACGATACACCAACAACATCGACAAGACATCATACCGTAGGTAACACCTTTCCCAATGCCACCACACCGTGAATTCCGCAATCACATACATACCCATCTAAGAAGATGATCATTCATCGACATGAGTCATATAGAGCCCTTAAGTCTTACCCATAAGCCAAACACCTTGGGGAGACTAACAAATACTGGGTAAGACATCAAGATCAAGAGTCCTTCCATCTACGTAGACTTCCTCGGGCCATGAAGATCACACCGAGAGAAAACCATTCAGCCAAGAGTCCCCCTGATGACACCCTTGTGAACAACTGTCAGCGAGAGTTCTCCCCGAGTGGAGAGAAATAGAAAACTCATAGCGACCGAAATGTCTTGGCGACCCGAGCATTTCAAAAAGAAAAGGCGGAGTTGGAGTCAGGATGGAAACTGAAACCGAAACTAACCAACATTTCCAAGTCCATCCCCTGTTCCGATTCCGCCTCTGCCAAAGTAAAGAACCCCCAAACAAAAGAAAGCAAAGCGGGATTAGAACCAAAACCGATCTAGTGAGAAACAAAGTGGGGGGATGGAAGTAGAACATAAACGAGACCATGAAAATTTTCCAAGTTTAGGTTCGGTTACAGTTCTGGATCCGCCTCTGACAACACACAAAGCAAAAGGGAAGAAAGAAAAACACAAAGAAGATCAAAAAGAAAGAAACCTCCCTCGATCACCGACAATGAAAAAAGAAAAGAAAAGAACGCGTAACCAGACCGGATCGAATAGAAACAAACCTAATCCTAGAAAAGTTCTAATGTTCTGTTTCGCTCCGATTCCATCCCCATTAACAAAAAGAAGAGGGACAAAGAAAACAAAACAGAAAGGGGGAAAGCAAGGAAAAAACATAAGATGAAGACCCTCCCAATAAAAACCGAACACCTGCACGCTGGGCTCAACCCTTATGGGAGCCACATTTAATCCACGTGCCAAATTTAAAACATAATTTTCCCCTGCAGCTGCACAAGAAGCAAACAAGTTAGAAAATATGTAACCTTGATGCAAATGTTCCTCCATTTGGCCTTCATGAACACTTGAAGACATAAATCACCCTCACTGAGCCCGGGCAGTGAAAACCGGGTAAATGTGTACCTGCTAAGGTGTTTTTTGGAAAGAATGTGAGAGACTACTTGTGTGGGTTGCATGGCTTTATGAAATGGAAAATACTGGAAAATTGTTGCCCCCATTCCTTGGAGTTAAGGCATCAAGATAATACTCTACAAGACATCCTCTCCCTAACTAGAATACTTATTTCTACCCTATAGGATGAATTCTATTGGACTAAGGAAAACAAGGGTAATCTCTCAATAAAGTATACCTATAGTTTGTTGTCACTACAAGGAGCACATAGTATTATTTGGAAACAAGTTTGGAATAGACAACTTACACGAAAAAATAATTTTTTTGGTGGATGATGAGCCATAACAGGATACTCACTCAAGATAATTTAACAAAAAGGGGACTTCAAATCCTAAATAAATGTATGCTATGTAAGAACGAGGAAGAGATTATCCCTCATCTATTACTCTACTATTTATTTTCTATGAAAGTCTAGGAGTCTTCTTTTGAAAGATTGGGTATTCAATGGACTATGAATGGTGATCTCAAGAGATTTGTTATAGCTAGATCAGTCCCTATCACCATCCCCTTCCTAAAGAAATTTAGAGATAGGTTCCTCCTATTCAATGTTGGTGTTTGTGGAAAGAAAGGAATAATCAAATTTTTAGAAATGTGGAAAAAATCTTTAAGGATGTGTTTAGTATTGGCCTTAAAATTATCATTGAGAGTGTATCCTTGTATGTTTAGAAACCTCCAGATAAGCCTCCCTCTATAAGGGATATCAATATGGCTAAATCTTGGAACATGAACTTGGATCTCAACTCATTTAACAACTTTGAAGCATTGGCTAGGCTTAAAACAATTTGGAAACCCCTTGAAAATGGTTGGCACAAACTTAACTTTGATGGTGTGGAAAAAGGTAATCCTGGTTTGGCTAGAATAGGGGGCATTATTAGAGATTCAAATGGTAATTTTGTGGTTGGTTTTGCTGATGGCATCGAGATACAATCCTCTATGATAATTGAGGCAAGAGCGCTCCTCAATGGAGTTAAAATTGTTGTTAGTCTGGGAATAAAAAGCCTACATGTTGAAGGAGACTCTAAAGTTGTGATTGAATCCATTAATCACAGTTATTACCAAGGGTGGAGTATCAGGGATATCTTACTTGACATAAAATTATTACTCAACAAACTGGAAAGAAAGAAATTAACCCACACCTTTTGTGAGGGCAACAAAGTGGCTAACTCTTTGGCCAACCTGGGCTTTTCTTGGATTGTTTCAAAATGTTGGAGAAGTATGTTGGCTCTCCCTGTGAATATCCAAGGAATAATCCTTGAAGAGAAAAGGAACACTACAATTGATGATGAGGTCTAATATCTCCATAGTGGATGGGTATGCTTGTCTTCTCACCACAGGTCTCATAATGATGTGGATATATTATGATGATGTGGTTGGGTGGGGGTGGGAGTTTTGGTTTTGGTTGGGTTTTCTTGTGTTACCTAGTCATATTTCCAACGAGCTTCATGTGTTGTCTTATCGTTGGTATGAAACTCCTAATTTGAATCTAGTCATAAGGAACATGTTGGTGGCCAAAATATCTATCAAACCTTTAATTAATAATGAACTGATAAATGTAATGATGGCATATATCTATCCCTCAATGTAATTAATTAATATTTACAATGGCCTCACAACCCTATGCATATTAGAAATGCTTGTTGGTACGTATGAAAATCTTAATGCCTTAATTAGGCAAGATTTTCAGATTTTTTATGATGGAAGTTATAAATGTTTTGTGTACACTAGTTGTTTGCATTTTGAAAAAATTCTCAATCTTTTTGCTTTGGTGAATGGATACTATTTGAGTGTGCAAATTGGAGGAGACAGGGTTAGAATAGAACCAGGATCATGTGAAGAATTCCACTGAGACCCTTTGGTTTGGAATATATGTGTCGAAGGAGGTATTTCTCATTTAATGGAGTCCCTCAAAGGGCATGATGAGAAGCTCTTTGCTTAGTTTGCAAGCTCATGGTGTGACAAGAGGGTCACGGTGGGTGACATATCATTTGAAATCAATGAGGAGGTCATTGCTAAAGCTATGGAGTTGTCATGCTCAAGCCAAAAACTCAAAAAGCATACAAAGGTGTAGGATATAGAGAGCCTGTAGTTATTCTTCCATGAAAATGAAAAGTTAGCCAAGTTGCACATGGGGTTTGAGAGAAGCAAGCTCCTGACAGTATAATACTAGTTGTGTTTAGTTTTAATTAAGTGCATTACTCTTAAAGGAAGGTTCAATTTTTTTAATTTTATCACTTTCCACTACTAAACCACCTTCACCACAAAATGCTCATTAATTTCCCTTTCTTCTTACTTTCATCTCTAAAAAATTCAATTAGGGAAATTATGAAACTTGTGGCTAGGAATCTTGACAAACCCTTCCCGTTACCCCTCCATCAAGGTCTCATTCTTAGTATCTACCACTTCCACCTATCCCTCTACCCACCTAAGCCCATCTCTACCATTCATATTGATGAACCTGAGACAACTGATTAGTCCCCTACCAAACCTTCACCAACTACTTCTATTGTCCCTAAAAGAAAGAACCCTCCCACAACTAGCCAACCTGAGGATTCCAAAATTAATCCCCATTCCATAAAGAAGAAAGGTGGTATGGAGAAAGGTGGCATGGAGATGGCTCATTCCAAAGTTGTTGAAGGGCTCTATGAGCTAAAAATACACCCACTAAGAAGGATGGTAAATTTCTCACCAAAGCCAAGCCAAAACTGAAAAAGGGAAAGAAGGACACCACTTTCCATGTGGAAGAACCTCCCAAAAATGATGAAGATGAAGAATTTGCTAATAGAGACTCCCAAGGGGATATAGTGGTGGCTACAAGTATTGACATTGGGGTCGAGCTAAAAATTGTTCACAGGTCCAATAAATTGGTGCAACATAAAAAGGAGGTTCAAGTTGATGAGATTTCCAATAGTTTGGAGTAGGATGAAGGCCAATAGGAGAGCAAGTTGGACACTATTGAGGAGACTAACGAGCATGTCGAAGGACTAAGTCTTTTCCCTAAGTTAAATAGGATGATTCAGGAGGAATCCACACAAGATTTCTCCAATCATCAGACTCAGGTGGAGGAGAGTACTAGGGTGGAATTTTCCAAAGATGAAGACCCCAACAACCTAGTTGCTCATGTTGCTAAACTAGAAAGAAAGTTCATAAGGCTGACTCAATTCATGATTAAAATCATCCACTGTTTTGTTATTACACTATCAACTGTGCTAAAAGAGGAGGTCGACAAAAGGTTGTCGAGGCTGAATCCAAGAACAATTAGGTTGAGGATGATGTGCTAAAACTCCTCATGGAGGAGTGGGTTTTTTTGTTGTTATTCTACTATCTTTGTTCTAGATACTATGATGTTACTAGTTTAAAGTTTTTGTTTGATCTAGAGGGTTTAAGATTTGATAGAATATTGATTCACCCCCCTATGAGTATTCTAGTGTGTTCAATAATTGGTATCAGAGCCTAGTTCCTTAGAAGAATTCTATCAACTTAAGGAAGATCTAGGATGGCTCAAGAAGGGTCTCACAAGGTGCCTAGGTTTGATGGAAAAAAAATTAACTTCTAAAGATTCAGGATGGAAACCTATTTGACCTCATTAGGGTTTGGTGTTTGGAAATATTTCAAGGATAGTTATGTTGTTCTTGCTACTCCTCCAATTAATTCGATAGAGATTAGTGCTTATGAGAATAATGGAAAGGCTAAGAATGCTATCTTGAGTGGGCTAGAATATTGTGATCTTGTAAAATTAATGCACTACAAGTTAGCAAAGGAGGTCTTAAAAAATCTTAGTGGTATCTATGAAGGAGAAATTAAAGCAAAATAAGCTAAGTTGCAGATCTACAGAGGTAAGTTTGAAAACCTAAAAATTTCAGAGGATGAAGATATTACAAGTATGATTGGGAAGACAAATTCATTTCATTATACGCATGTGAAGAAGTAACTTGGTGAAGAAGAAGAAGTGGAAGGATTCAACGCATCTCCCAATAGAAGATCATCAAAACCCTAATTTTTGTCAAGCAAGTTTGAGAGGTATTCTGCATACTCAAAGTTTTCCAAAAATTTTATTTGAAAGCATTTTAGATGAAATTGAAGGACCAAATGTTTTAAATGTCTTAGAGAGACCACAACCTGAATTGAAGAGGCATTCTTAGAAAGTTCTATTGGAAGATCTAGCAAGTGCATTTTCTTGCACTCCCTTTGGAGTTTTACTAACTGAGGACATCAATATATACATTCACAGGAAAATAGATGAAGCTTCCAATAATGAATTGTGTTCTATGGACAAGAGAATTGGAAGGAAATGGTGATAGCTTAAAATTGGAATATAAAACCCTAAATGAAAAGAGATTGGATGTGTGGCGGAAGTTTCCATCATTTGAAGTTAAAAAGAAGTACATCAAAATGGTATTAAGCAGAATTCAAAATGAAACCATTTGGATTGATGGTGCATACCGAATAACCAAGGAAGCTATAAGGGATGTAACTAGTTTGTGGTCCTTCAAACCAGTTCTAGGATGAAAAACTAGCAAGGTCAAGGAATTAATGGAGAAGATGGGTGCTACTCTTGAATAAAATGAATTCATCTTAAATAAAATTAGGAATCTAGCTATCTGGTACACTACAATACTTATTAGACACAATTTTTTTGGACAAAATAATGACTATATAGTTTCTGCATGATTGATAATGGTGTTGATTATGACCTATGTGAGTTACTCTGACAACATTTGATGAAGAAACTAAAGGAAATTAAAAAAGAGAAAAAATATTCATTCAATTATGGTACTTTGATAATCTATTTTCTTTTCTACTTCATGAAGTACCATTAATTGGGAAAGTGGAGTGGAAAAGTACAAAACTAGCTGCACATCAGATAATAAATCATATGAGAAATCTTGGTGGTTCAGATGCTCAAGATGATGCTCTTGTGGCATTCTTTGGAATGTTTTAGATGAGAATGAATGAAAGAGTAAGAATACCTAAGAGTGTGTTGGAAAGGTTCTCAAGAGACATTAATTTTTGTCTCTACTAACTTTTGCTTCATGAAAGTAATTGAGCCTAGAACTATTTGGATTTCTGAGTTGGATTATGAAGTGACTAAGAAAGAAGCTATTCATTATGCAGAAGTGCTTTTAAGAATCCCTAAAGACCTCAACAAATCTAGATTAGAGGACAAGACTAAAGTTGAAGCTTCTAGCAGTTCTAGGAGAACATGTAAGAAAAGGAAGAGCACTATCACTTCCTCGATTGAAATTAAGCAAGAAGTTGCAAAGCAAGAGGACACTAACATAGAAGAAGAAATAATGCACATAGATGATGCTCAACATGAGCATGAAACCAAAATCAAAACTATAAGTGTACAAGACATGGATGAAGACATGAAAGCATTAAAAGAGGTAACCTTTGGAATGAGCATTAACACATCATTGTCTACTATAGAAATTTTTAGAAACTTGGTCGATTCATTAAAATCATATGTTTTTGGACTAAAAGAACAAGATAGAAGTGGACCAGAGGGAAGGAATTTAGAGAAGAGTCTAGAGGATATCACAAGGGAATCTGTAGATACACATCACATAGCTATGAAGGGATTGAATGATACACAAATTTGTGAAGACAAAGCACATAACTTACTCTCATACTGCTTGAAATGGTCAAACAACACGTGTAGTATAAAAGATGTGATGAACTCAATTGAAACTCAAATAGGTTGTGAAGCATATATTTATGATTTAGAAAGAGATAGGAAGAATTAGAAATGGATTGGCATTATGCAAGTGCATGAAAATTTATTTTCTTTACAAAATTAGAGGGAAGAAACAATAAAAAAATATATGATGTTAAGGGACTTAGTGAAGATAAAGCATACTCCTATATCTAGTGCCCTTGCCAATGCTCATAAACTCTTAGAAACAAACCTTAACCCCAATACTGTGGAAGGAGAAGAAACTCTAATGGAGCTTGAATTATAGTGCAGGACTCTTGTAGAAGAAAAAATACTTTGGGAATAAGGCAAATCTACTTGGTAGGATATTCTGAAGAAGCTCAAAGGATCAACATCTTCAAGTTGATAACTCTTACCTTTAGGCATATTACTAAGGTTTTGCATAAAATATATATTTTTTTAGGGGGAGTCAATATATATATCTAAGGGAAGCATACTGAGCCTTTGCACTACCTTTGCCATTGATGTCAAAGGGGGAGAGATAGTGGAATTTTTTTTTTTGTTAATACACTTGGGAAGTGATAGTCACATCTTGAAAAAGATGGCTGGAAAACCTTTTGGAGAGACAGGTTTACATGTGTAAGGGGGAGACAAGTTTTGGATCAAGTCATTGAAAATGTTTTTTGATATGCGTGTTGCCATCAATGACAAAGGGGGAGATTGTTGGAAATTGGAAATTTGTCATTGATGATTCAATTTGGAAACATAAGCATGAAGTATACATATATTGGTTGATCCAGTGTTGTCATTTATGTCAACATTGTAATGATGATCCTAGCATAGTGGGGAAGTATTTTTGGTGAATTTTGTACAGTTCCACCTAATTCGGAAAGCATGGTTTATCAAGAATTTGGCTAAGTGTTTCCTTTGTTAGTTCTATGGTCGAGTGCATTAGTTTTTGGTTTCACACTTTACTGCACGTTGGTATAATCTTTTACAATCATAGCTACAATTTTGATTCCATCAGATGGAGCAGAATTCAAGTTTTTATGACATTTTAGACAGTTTCCAGAAAGATATGAATGGCAGTGTGTAGCTTTGTATATCGTAGTTATCCTTTGAATAGTGTACCAGTGTGGGCGATTCTACACTTCTTCATGAACAATTATTTTGTCTTGCGATGATGAAGATGAGATAATGAATGTTAGTTGAATGAGAATTCAATGGGAGATTGAGTTTTGAGGTTGCATGATTGATGAAATTACATGAGCTCTTGAAGACTTTATGTTTAGGAAAAACCTAACATGGTTGATATTTTGTGGAGAATATTTGAGCAACTCCATCTTATGTGGGATTTATATTTAGGTCCATCCCGACCTATCTTGATGTGAATTGAATATTGAATTTAGGTGCTAAGTGTGGATGAAATTCTTTAAGGTTGACATGTTTAATTTTTGTGTGTTACTTCTAATTAGGATGACCTAATTGAAGTTTCACCTTATATATATGAGATTTTTATGTGGTGGTAAGAAGGGTGTGTGTACAAAAGGAATATATGAGATGAAAATGTGGTATAATAGAGCAGATTGTATGTGATTTATGACATGTATGGTGATTCACCTACATGTGTGCGATGCAATGTTAAGAAGATTGTGAATAGAGAAGAGTATCAATTTAGACAGTGTGAAGATCATTTTTGTACTTCAATGGAATTGTAATCTGGCATATGATAGATGTTATTGTATCAGTTCAAATAGGAAGTGTTGCCAACCCTTCGTTGTTCTTACTCAGTGGGTTGTGAGCTCTTTTTTGGATACTGTGTCCTGGCAGTGAGCCTTTTGTAATATCTTATATCCGGACATAATATATTGTGAGCTAACCCTCACAGTGGTTTTTCCCTTTTTGGGTTTTCCACATAAAAACATTGGTGTTCATGTGTCATGTAATTCTATTGTTGTATTCATGCTTTCATGCTTTCATTGCAATTATTTCTATTTAGTTAATTGGATGGGTTGTGTTCAATTGGTTTAGTGGAATACTAATTCACCCTCCCTCTTAGTATTCTGGGTGTTCAACATCTTTTTCTAGCTTGGCCAGTTCTTTTATCACATATTTTTCTATCCTAAATTCACATGAGGATAGTATGAAACTAGAGACATCCTCTTGTGATCTATATTCTTATCCTCACCTATCTATTAATATGGTTTATGTATATATCCTACACCTACCCTTCATATGGTCACCAATTCACATGATTATACTATTTTGGAGTGCATTCATCAAAGGTTAGGAAGAGGACAATGTGCCAATTCATCACCACCTATTTTTCCCACTTATGCACTTAATTTACCTCCTGCACCTCAAGAAATATCTAATATAAAGGAGTATGGAATTATTAAATAAATGTAAAGTACTCAAGATAAAATATCTTTCTGAGATAGTTTGTAAACCATATTTTTCTTTTATGTTATGAAAAAGTTGTTAGAGAAAATATAAGCTACATTTGATATTAATCCATAGTTAGTTATATATTTTATAAAGTCTATTGGCCATATAGGTAGTCATGATTTATAATTTGAGGATAAATAACTTCCATCTAAAAAAGTAGTTAAGGAAGCATTACCTTTACATACATTGATAGAATATGGTGAAGAAGCCATTACATGATCTTTAGTTGATAATACATCTATCATTAGCATATTTATACTGTATTATTTAAACCATTAAAAAGTATATTTTTCCATCATATGATCATAAAATATTAATATTTAATAATTTGATAATACATACACACATACATACATACACACACACACACACACACACAAACACACATATTGTATGTGTGTGCTATTATTCTTTCAACTTAAGTTGGTCCATTAAGTTAGACATAATGTTCCATGCCATACTTGCAATATTAAATTATATTATATTTCTTGGGTAACCCATGATTACATGCTATGAAGGTAATTCCTTATAATTTTCATCAATAAGCTCAATATTGACATGAAGGGAAACTTTTTCACATACCTATCAATCCTAAACCATATAATAAGTATGCTCAAATAGATACATCTCACAATTTTATTATATAAAATCAACCCTTAGAAAATAAGTCTAGCATTTACATACTTATGATTGGGGCTCATTATATTTTACATCTTATTGTGTTAATGAATCTCATGTGGATTATGAGGCTTATAGTATTCAATCTTATAAATGTTTTCCATCCCTTTAGGGTAAAACACTTGAAAGCCATATAAGGAGACAAAGGAAACATGCATGTGTCAAAGTGATCCTAAGAGGGATACACATTTTTAATTATTATTACTTCCTCATAATCCATCATTTATACAAATTTAAATCCTTAGATATAATTATAAAAAATATTGGATATAAAATAATTGGACTTGGAAAGAATGAATGACATCATAGATGACTTGTTGAGCCAAAAGATACTAGAAACATTGTGGAAAAGGGTATCAATCTAAGGACATGAATATATGGTGAGAGGAATGAAAAAAGAAGAAGGAAAAAGACCTAAATTTGACACTAAAACTAATATTAACATGATGCTTATTGTTCCTTTATTATATGTGGCATTGACTATGGGACCCATTTTGAGTCATTGATTCATTTATTATTTTAGGTTGTATTGATTTCATTAAATAACATGCATGAAATTATTCATGACACATCTTAAATTCACACAAAAACACATATGAATCATAGAAGTCATAATATAATTCATAACGTGCACATACAAATAAAAATTTAAACATGTAACATGTAAACATACCATCACAATATTCAAACATGTGGAACCGTAAATGTAAAGTGTAGCATTGTATAAATGATCAAATTTTCATATACACCAAATATAAAATTACATATAAATGAATACAAAACAATGTGAGTATTTATCAGGTAAAGGTGCTTATGATAATAATTCACCTATATCACTTTGATTTTTGTCATGTGTCCTCATCTAGGACTAGGATTGAGATTTATCTTGTAGAATTGTATTCATCTTGCATAACCAACCAAAATCCTCACAGTAATGAATTTAAATCTACCTATCACTCATAGATGGTCATCTATGTATTCTATTTTTGAACTAATACAATCATATTAAGAATGACATATGTCATTCACATTGATATTTAGCTTGGGTACACTTCAGCTCATTTTCATGTGTAGTGTATTTATTACAAATTTTTTATTTTATAGATCACCATTTTTGAACTTTGACAAATTTAGAGGTCCACATTAATTTACAACATTTATCTACACAATGAAAAATCTTGGGACCACATATTATTAATTTATCCCTAATTTTATAGTCCAAGCCATGTGTCATGATAATTTATTTCTTTATTCTTCTTAGAGCTTGGGATAAGTTCTTGATAGATGGAGACATGATTTCACACATACTTTCATGATCATATCCTATTTATATTCACTTTCACATTATTAGTTCTCACATGATGTTTATATGACCATTTAGGGTTATCTTACTCCATTATCACACTTTGATTATGAGCATGCATTGATACTTATTTTGAGTTACATTTGGAGCTTCATGCCTTCCCTCTTTATATTTGAGATATCATTGCCATATGTTTACACATGGATTGTGGCATCATTCCTTCCCCTTACATGCTACACCTTAATGGACATACCTTTATATATTTAGGGGAATTATGCTTCCCATTTACATATTATGATTACTATTACTATTTCCTGGGGGTATAAACCATTATTATGGCTTCATTCCTTCATTTCAACTTCATGCCCTTTTTCTAGCTTCATGATATAATTCCTTATGTACTTACATGGGTGTTCTTGGTCACCAAGGGTTGCATCATCATCATTTACCCATGTTAGGGGCAACATTACTATTCATGTTGATATCATTTCCAATCCATTCTCATAACATTCTTATCTTTTGAGACACTTAAATGTTCATTATATAATATATTCCTTAAATATTCTCACATGCTTATAGGATTATGTGTTTACATGCTCAGATTGCATTTTTTTATGTAGTATTTTTCTCCTTTCTTAGATTTATTGCATCTTATGAATACAATAAATTATTGGAAGAGGGGACATATCTTGTCACTAATGATTCATATTGCTTTTTACATACAAGTTATAGGTGCTTTGAAAAAAAGCTATAGTTCCATTGGAGAATACAAGATGAAGGAAGAACTGATATGATCATATCCTTGTAGGATCGATATCATTTGGTGTTTCAATATCTATTTTAGGTTCACTTTTGTGAGTTCTACATACTTTTTGATGCATAATCTTTCTAGGATTCACATGTACCTCAATGTTGGGGGTAAAATGTAATGGTGAAATTCACAAACCCAATTCATTTCCCATCTAGTTTTGTGCTCATTTTACTTGTAGTTCCTTGATATATCAACATATTGAAAAATAGCATAATTTTATACAAACAAAGTACCTTGTTATATATTATATACATTCATATGCATGTATCCCTTATCTTATCCTTATACCTACACATTTTTATATAAATTCCATATTTACTCATTTATCACACCTATATATACACATATTCCCCTTTGTACATTACCCACGTTGATCTTGACCAATTTTATATTCTAGTATTAGTTTGTGGTTGTGGTGATATCCTCATAATCACAAAATCGTTCTTCCTAAATTAAAAATTTTAAGTTCAAGTTTGCACAATTCTTGCCTATACTCTCTTTCTTAGAGTTAACTAGACACAAGTCTATGCAATGTGTTGCTATGTACTTGTATTTAAAGAAATTCAATGTAATCATTTTACATTATCAAATATTCATGAGTCCCCTCTTATTCGAAGGAGAAAAATCATTTTAACTAGTGTGCTAAAAGGAACTTGTTTGTATGAAGATCCCAGAAGCATATGCATAATTGAAGAGTATTTATTTTAATAAGTTTTATACTTTTTTATTGGTTGACCTAGGAGAACATGTCCCCTCATGACATAATGATGACCATATAAAGATATCTATAAATACTACTAGCCTCCAAATATTAAGAAGCACAAAAGAAGTCATGTAAAAAAGACAAAGCTAATAATATAAGTCTATAGATTTTAAAATATAAATTTGTAGGCACAAGAGAGATCCACAATCACAAATTTGTTCTTGATCCTTAGACTTATCCATGCACAAAGAAAAAGTCTAATTCCAAAATAAATACTAGACTATCATTTACTGTTTTAAATTCTAAAATAATATAAATTTCAAAACAATCTATTTTCAGTTATAAAACTAAATACCATTCTTTCTATTTATATTTTCATATTTAATAACTATTACAAATCCTCAAATTATAATAACCAACTTAATATCATTGATTAATTTAAATTAATTTTTAGTTACAACTATTTTATCTAGCATGAACCTTTTCAAAGAAAGTCCTTATCATATAAATAATAGGACAAATGCAAGTTGCATTTATTAAAAAGACATTAACCAAAAAATGCTATAGTTATGGCATTTGTCTCGATTGCACATAACATTCGTTGATTACTTTATACATGTTAAGAAAGAATTGGTACTGTATTTAGCGCAAAAGCAAAGTATTAGTTAAGACCTATTCTATACGAAAATGCCTATGTCGCTATTGTATTTAGCATTGTAGCATTCTACCAAATGCTTGGGGGACCCGCTTATATGACCAACTTCAACGCCTTTTTTTTAGTTTCTAAATTATAAAGATAAAAATAATATACCTAAACATCAACCCTTAACTTCTAATCTAAGTACACAGGAAAATAAACTAGAATGAATAACATATTGCTTTATCCCTAAACTTTGGGAGGAAAGGTATATTGGCCTCAAATGGTTGTAGTAAAGAAAAAGATTTCATAAAATATTTTTCAAAATGTGATTATCACTTTTTTGGTTTATAAAATGTTTATTAAGAATTAAATCTTGTTAAATATATTAGGTCAACGTTATAATGGATGAATTATTTTTAGTAAATTTGATAAAATAGATATTTTCTAGTTTCTAAAATTAAGTTTAAAAAGACTTTTGCGTAACTTATGGCTAAACAAAGTTATATATGATTAATAAAAGATTGTAAAGAGTTTTTTATGATAATTTATAAGAAGATTGTATAGGGTCTATCACTATTAGAAAATACTAGCAACGTACAAAATGACTAATTAAAAGGGCATGAAGTCTATCTAGTATAAAGAACAAAAGCCAAAGAATGGTTTGCTTCCAAATACCATCGTTATTGAACATATAGTAGAAGAAATTAGTAAACTACAAAAGAAGAAACAAAAAACACCACTAAGAAACTAAGGTGGCGAATAAGCACCTCAAGCACCTAAGCCTTTAGTGCAATTAAGAGAGGAGCTCATATGAGGGATCAATACAATCATCAATTTTTTCCTTTTGAAATTTGGTTCTTAAATCTATACGTTGAAGAAGTTCACACCATGGATAACCCCCTTCATTGAATAGAGTAGTGTAAGACACCATTAACTAGCAACCATAAGGTATACAAATTCATCACCCCAAGTATGCCCTTTGAGTGAGTTAACAAAAAGTGCTTGAGGATAGAATATAAATGCAATAGAATATTTGTAGGCTAACCACCAACAATTTCTTGTTAAGCACACCACGTAGCCCATAAAAGTTAGTTGTTGTAACCCAACCTTGATTGAATAAGAGGGATCTAACATTGATGCTAATCAAAGATGTATTTTGAGAGTAAGAATTTCTTGAATCAACTCCACATTTCATTTTTAGAGACCTTTGCTCCTAAATCTTGTAGGAAATCCACCTAAGTAGAAGATTTATTGCACATCTTACTTGAGTTCCCAATTCATTCTAGATCCAAAAATGTATCTCACTAAATTTAAGGAACTAGGAGCCAAATACTCAAAAACATTATTTAGATTCCTTTTTGGATTAACATCATGGAGGAAGGGTCAAGAGGTTTAGATCACTTCTTCTCATAGGCCATAATGACAAATAACTAATAAATAAAATAATAGAAGGTTATGAGACCCACAAGAAAGCAAGACATGAGAATAGAGGACAAAGAAAAAAGCACAGGAAACTAGACATAACCAAAAAACCCATTCCTAAAGGGGAAGAATAAATTGGATAAAAATGGCGAGTCCCACATGCCACCTCATTCCTATCATAAATCCATTGCCACATACCAAAATGTTGGGAATTTAATCATTGTTATAGTTGATTAATAGATTAGGGTATTGCAACACCTTAATAATATGTGATCAAATAGGGTTATTTTATTATACGATTGACTAAGAAACATTGAAGGAAGCACATGAAACAATATTCAAACCATAAATACACATGAGACATATATTTATGGGGTAAACCCTTATGATAAAAATTCACTAGCAAGAGGGATGATAACATCATAAGAAAATTGCATCTAATACAATAAGTCTCTCTTGTGGAGTATCTTAATTTGTAGACTACACCATACAACCTCCAACTGGGTTCACTAGATTTGAACCTCATTTTATTGGTATGAGAAAGCATATAGCTACCAAGATGTTCTCATGAAAATTTGACTATCTCAACTATCTAATTACCATGTAGAATATCAATATTCACACAACCAAAACCTAACCATACCATGACACCAACATATTGCATATTATATTATGTATGACTTCTCCACATGGATAATAACTTCACATAATAATCCACTACCACATAATTATTCAAAGGTTGTTGACCATATTTTCTTGAATCGTGTACACATCTTTCAATACTATAGGCAAACACCATACATGATTTTGTTAGTAGAGACAAAAACCTTATTACTTCTAGTTTCTTATGGTACTTTTAAGCATCCCCTAAAACATCACGATGCTCCTAGCCACCATTTCAAGTAATCTAATAGTGTTACATGTGCACTTGCTATCATACACACTCCAATAACTTACTCAAATAATTATACTATTGCTAGTTATCCTCCAATTCAGTTGCATTTGTAAACATATAAAAATTAGACTTAAAAAAGACTCCATGCTAAACCACAACATCTAAAACTCACCACAATTAGTATTTTAGTTATTTGCTAGTCTATGATAAAAAAAATGTTAACATGAACTTAGAATAAGTTCTCTAACTTCTCTCACCTAAAATCTTACTCAAAACTTGTTCAAGTTTACAACACACCCCTAAAATTCAAAAATTTTGGGACCTTAGATTTTCATTAGGAGTCATTCATTTTTATAAAGGGAAAATTTCAATTTACCTTCTATTTTCTTATTACCTATTTTTCCTAGAGTAAAATTTTGAAGTCGTAAATGTTTGACAAGCCTTTGGGATCATTTAATTATTTTTTTAAAGCACATTAAGTCATGCTTTGTAAATTGATTTTTTTTGTTAGGGAAGTCGTACGACCTCCCCAACACGCAGATCAAGGTAAATTTTCAAAAAAAAAATCTATGAAATTCCAAAAAAAATCAAATTTTAAAAAAATTTAAAACCCTTAAAAGGTATTGTAGTTTTTTCTTGAGGTTTTGTTTTCAAAAAAATATTAAAAAAAGGTACAAGGGATACCCATAGGGGTACCACTTCTGCCACCATGTGGCAGGGAGTGGCCCCTCAGGTCCCACTTCCCCATGGGGGGGTTACCTAGGGGGTACCAGCCCCTACTTATGGCACGACAGCGCCCCCTTGAGCCCCACCCAAGAGTGGCATGGGTGGGCTCAGCCCACCCACCACCTCCCTTTTTTTGAATATATTTAAAAAAAAATCTCAATTAAGTTTTTTTAATATATTTTTTCTTTTATAAAAAAATATATAAGTTTTCTTTACCTTTTTTTAACTTTAAAAATAAAATGGGCAAATTATTGTTTTTTGCAATAAATACAAACTACCACCTACCCTATACTTGGAGATACTTTTATCAAATGTTCTAAAGTTGGAAGACCTCCACATTTGGAGGTATTTTTTGCTAAATTTGGTGAAGGATATTTTTTGCCCTGCTTTGTCCCTCTCCATTGGGTTTTTCAGTTTTGCACCTCATCTTCCAGAGGCCATATCTTGGTCATACAATGGTATTTTCTAGTGTATTTTTTTTTTAAATGGGGTAGAATTTTGTGTTATTTGTAGTGGTGTAGGTGGTTTCTAGTTTTGACTTCTATTTTTTTTCCATAATTTGGTTTTCTTAGAGTTGATGTTGTGTAGTTCTTATTTTGGAGACTTCGATAGGCCATATCTTCTACATCTAGACTCCTTTTTGGGTGCCATTGTTTTTGAAAGTGCATGATTTTTCTTGTACTTCCTCATGGTGCTATCAATTTCCTTATTTTCTATTAGAGAATTGTATTTTCAACATGTAGTCCTTTTTTAGACATTATGGGAGCTCTCATTGTAAGCACTTTTCATTATGTAAACACACTAAAATAAAGTGCCTATGTATTGCACATGTATAATTGGGGATCTTGCACATCATTTTGTGCCTTATTGTACTCACAATATGATATAAAGTGCCATGGGGGTTGATGTTTTCCTTTGTTTTCCATCACACCTTTTGTCAAGTGAGTGTCCCTTCCACGACAACAGTCTCACACATGTGTGACTTTTGTTTGCACAACCTGTATATTTGATGGTACTTTCATGTTTGCACATTCAAATGTTCTTGATTCTTCTTCATGCACTTCTTTCTAGCATTTAGTTTTAGTGTACCTGTCACACCTCTCCCTTGTCAACATTATGGGAGGTTTCTATTGTTGGTGCTAATGCTTCCTTGGTTTCAAATTGGAGTGAGCTATATATACAATATTTGTTCCTATGCACTTTCGGATGCAACACACATTAGCGGTTGGTTACCCATGCATTTTGGTGAGATGGAGCATTTACCATATGGTCATTCTTGCATTCTTGTTTTTGGAGGTGACCTTCCATATTCATTTGATCAATTCTTCAAACTTTTGGTATCTATATGTCATTTGTATCTTCGAGTTCTAATTTTTTTTTCCTTTGTTTTCCATCTGATTCAATTAGTGTCATTGGGGGCACTCATGTAGATTATTTTCTTCTTGATCCTAATCATCACCTGTTTTAGTGGAGGTTCTTCTTTCAACACTATAGTAGTCATTCTTCGGCAAAGTTTGCAACTTCTTCATGCTTCAGTGGTGTTCTTCATGTTCATCCTTTGTTCCTATATTTTGTGAAAATTCTTTGTTGGAGGATTCTTCATCCTTCACTTTTTTTTGGATGCTTCTTAGTCTTTCACTCTTGTTTGGAGGCTTCTTCAGTCCTTCACTTGTATTTCTCTCTTTTGGAGAGGAGTTTTCTCCCACAGGGTTTTTCTCCTTTTCTCTAGTTTTGAGAGATCTTTTGTTTGTACATGGGTACCTCACCAGGCCTTGTTTGTCAGACCCATCATGTATTCATCTTTAAAGGTTTGATCTTATCCCTAAGTTTCACTTAAGGGGGGTGTTAGAGTAAAAAATATTTTCTAATTAATTAATTATTTAATTATTAGGTTTCTATTCCTCTAATTACTTAAGCTTACTTAGGTCATGTTCTTTTTATGTCTCATGTCATAGGATGAGGACACATGTCATGATCTTATTTTATCCTCACCTAGGGTTTATATGTTAATTATCCTTTTATAAGGATTCTCTTTTGTATAATCATTAGAAGGTGCACATTAATAAATGATTCATTCTTTTTTGGATCAATAGCTCTTGGCCTCCATAGCTTTGCGATTCTCTCTTTTTGTGATAGGTGTTTGATTGTAGGTAATCCTTGGGAGTTGTGGAGTTGATTTTTCCCAAATTAAACAAGAATTCTAGGGCTACAACCACCACATGGGATACCATTAACAATCATCCATTACATCAATTATACATACCATATATTACTTGTACAATAGTTTACAAGTTCATGGATAAATTTTGTTGAAAGTTTTATTGAACAATTCTAATTGTTTTTAATCAATAATTTATCTTAACCTCTCAGTGCCTCATCTTATCTTACCATATAATCATATGGGCATTAGAGTTCACTCAATTCTAACATACAACCCTCACATTTTAAGGCTATATACACAAAAAATGCATGGCATAAAATTTAGGGTTCATGGCACATGTAGGCCATATGATTCCCCGTCCCATTTTCATAATAAATATTTATTCTTGAAAAATATCACAAATGAACATGAAATCTGATTTTTTAATTTTCCAAGACACTCACTTTTTCTAAAAACTCAAAATTTTCAATGGTAAAATTCAAACCCTTCAAAATTTTAAACATCAAAAATTTCATTTTTCAAGAATATCCTCTTGAAACTAAGGGTCTAAAACACACCCTTTTTGAACCACATAATGATTTTCCAAAAAAAATTCCATGAAAAATCTGAAAAATGATACAATTGAAATTGTTAAATTGATTTCACTTAGTTTAACAATTTGAAATGACATATGCTACTTAAGATGGACATGGAAAAATCATAAAAGAATCAATTTAAAAGCATGGAGATTAAAACCTTACCATTTATCCAATGCAAAAACAAGAATGAACAAGATATTCTTCCTAAAGCAAGAAAGCAATCATCCACTCAAATCCAAGCCAACAATCCAAGAAAATAATTTTCCAAGAAATTTCTCAATCCAAGTTCACATTAAAAATATAGATAGAAAAATGGAGGTAAAGAGGTAAAAGATGGAATGAATTAAAAATGAACTATTTTCTTTTTATATGCAATTTTAAATTTTAAAATGTCCTTTTTTCTATTTCCATTCAAAACCAAATAATACATGACATTTTAAATAAAACAATTTTTAGATTTCTTTCTCAATCTTATTCATAATTTCATTTTTTAAGTGAAATTTTGCAATCTTCTTTTTTAATTATAATAACTAAAATCATCAATGAACATTATTGATTTCCTAATGAAATTTCTTATTTTAATCATTTTCAATATTAGGCAATATTAGGGAAACACAAATAATATTTTGACATGACTATATTTATTTTTCATAATTACACAAATTCTTTTTTCACTCAAGAAATTCAGCATGCATTCAAGGCATTAGGAAAATGTAAAATTTTCCCTATACTAGTATAACACCATTTAATAAGCATTTAAAGCATTATAAAAATGATTAAATACAATTATGGAAAATGGTTAAATATAATTATACTCTATGTGCAAAGTACCTTATTCCTAAGGTGGAAACATATAAATATGAAACTCAATTTAAAATTGAATGTAAATCATTTTGTAAGCACTTAACATCATTGAAAAATGATAAAATACAAATACCACAAGAATTGAACAACCTAAAAAAACATGCGAACACATTTTACATGTTTCTACATGATTTGGGAATCTAGAATCAACTAATTTAGATTCAAACTCATGGGGCCATACACGAATCATCTTAGAGGTCAAACTAACATGAGATAAAAATAAAACACAATGCTTTGATCCAAGCTAATTATCTCTAATTAAGTAATCATTGGGGAAACTTGTGCCTATACACTCAATGAAAACATAGGCCATATCTGCATAACACAATATGGCTAAAGGGAATGCTTACAACAATGGCTGCGAGTAGGAGAGCGAATGGGACGTGCAGGAGTGGGGATTTGAAATCCTCAGAGGGTGAGGAGGACTCTGTAAAAGTTGATGGCGATCTGGGCGATGCTGAGGGATTGGTTCCTATGTTTTTGTTTGGTGTGGCGATTGTGGCAAAGGTTTCTAGCAATAGCGTTGCTAGAAGGGGCTCTGTCTTTTCTTTCTATGGGTTGGGTCATGCTCTTCCTTGGATAGGCTTTGGCTTATGGTGGGTGCTGGTATCTCCTGGCTGGAGTGTTGCTATCTGTGCTTTCGAGGGATCCCATGTGTGCCTTATGAGCAAGGGTGGGGGTTGCTTTGGGAAGACCTTGACTGTGGTTTTTGGTCTGTGCCCTTGCTGTGCTGATGTGCACTCTGAGACTCTCCCCTCTGTTTGGCTGGGAGTAGTTGTTCATGGTATGTTGGGAGAAGGCTTTGTTCTTCTCAGGTTTTTTGTGGCTGAGTTGGGAAGGGGTGGCTCTTCTTTTGGCTTGGAGAAGCCCTTTCTTCCTCCTGGTGGTAGAAGGGTTTACTTGGCATCTCTAGATGTTCAGTATAAGAATTGGTTGTTGGAGGTTTGGCTCATGCTTATGCTGCATGGCTCATGGATTCTAATTCTGTCTCTTGGGATTTCTTTCAGAGCTTTTGGGTACCCATTGTGGGTTCTCTCTGTTATGGAAAGTGTGATTGATTTTGGAGTTTCGGTGGTGCCTATTGGGTGGTGGGTTTCATTGGCTTCTCATGTTTTTCTTGGGATTTCTATAAGATCTTTTGGGTACCCTTTGTGGTTGCCATGGCTATCTTTCTCAAAGGGGATTAACTTTTGGTCTTGGCTCCAAGTTTTCTCTTAGAGGAGTCCTATGTTATTGGGCCTAATTGGGGAGTTGGGAGGTGTTTTCAGCTGGTGGGGTAGTCTACCTTTCCCTCTTGCTTCCAAGGAGATTCGTGGTGGTTTGGTTGTGGTTTCTCTCTTGGAGCCCCTGCATGCTTAGCCAAAGGATGATGTGTTTCACTAATCTTCTAGAGCTCTGACTTCCTTCCATTTCTTGTGCACTATGTCTTCCGTGGAGGAGAAGACAACTCTTATTAGTCAGGTGTCATTTCCTATTGAGTTGGAGGTGGGTGTGTTGGATATGGTTGGAAGTCCTCTTCTCTGGTTTCCTCTGGTGGTGTTCCTATTGAGGTGGAAGTTTCTCCTATCGAGGTGGAGCCTGTGGTTGCTGGAGAGGTGTGATTTTTGTGTTTTGGGTTTTCACAACATCCTCTCCTATACAGGGGAGCTCAGTTCTCTTGAGGTGGACTTGGAGTTGGTCTGTGTTGCACTTGGGTGCTTCAAGGGTTGTTTCCCCTTTTTCCTACTGGTGTTTTTGATTAGGAGGTCAGGTTTAATGGTGGTCTTCTCCATTAAATTTCCTTTTCTTTTGATGGGTTCTGGTTTGTTGTTACTAAGTAGAAGGTTGGCTATTGCTTTGCAGTTCTGTTGCCTGATTGTTTCAGGTGGTTGTTACAGTCAAAACTTGGGTGGGGTTTCTGGTCCCAAATAAAACCAAGTTGTATCTGGGCCTTGGGCCCATGCTTGTGTGTCTTTTGTAGCTTGTGTTATCATGCTTATCTGTTAAGAGGCTACTGTTGGGCTGCTAGTGGTTTATGAGAAATTCTTTTTTTGCAGCTTGTTGTTAGGTTGATCTATACTTACTGTTGATCTCTAATGTATTAGTTGTCTTCTTTTGTTAAGGGTTCTGAGCCCCTTCAAAACCCATTTTTTACCCCTAATCAAAACACAATATGGCTAAAGAATAGTATATATAAATTGAGGAGATAATATCTAAATGATGATACCAATATCTATATCTAATTCAAAAATCATCTAACACTAGCATGATTTAGATATAAAAATGCATAATACTCATCACCATAACTATCTCAATCATATAGCATAATTGCACTTACTAGTGAAAATAGTGTAGCTGAAACATTACAAAGATCAAACATATTAATTCACACATATGAATGTAATAACCCCAAAAATATGAACCGATTTTCTCCCCTAAATCTTACCAATTTATATTTTTTTAATTATTAATCATGAGAAGAAAACTTTAACAACTTAAAATATGAATTGTGTTAAGCACACAATTGGTTACTTCAATTCAACTTTATGTAGTTGATCATGGTTTAATGAGAAAGGTTATTTATCAAAAACTATTTTTTAAGATATGACTATAAATATACCAATCAAATTTATTGGAATAAAATATTTCTCAACAACTAAAATTTGTTACCTTGATTTTACAACATAGAATTATCATGACAAAAAATATTAAATTATTGATATATTTATTATAATCAAAATTTAAAATGAAGATATACTTTCTTTTTAAAATTCCCTTAGTAAAGATAATTACCAAATATATTACAAATTATCTTATCAAACCTAATTTCTATTGAGTTGTTACATGATTAAAAATATAATCCTTTTTGACATAGAAAAATATATTATTAATTTGTATCTTAGAACTTATGGTTAAAACTCAATATAATCAAATGATACAATATATAATAACAAAAAAATCATACAAATCCAATAGTGCATATATTCCTTTTGCTCTTGCTAGTTGGAAATATTGGTGGAGGATTAGTCACAGCCATAGGTGGCCCTTACCACACCCCAACAATAAGGCATAACAATGATCAATCCATGTATTTGATATATTATCAACATATCTAAATTACTTATTACAAATCATAACAATATTCTTTATCTTTTTGACATAAAGTACATATAATACACATGCCAACTAGTCCACTATATATCAAGATTGATATAATAGGAAACATAAGAGGAAATAAAATATCTAATCATACAAGCACACATTGATCCCATCATGTAATAAATAATTTATTTAACTATTCAATATTCAATTTGACCTCAAACCATGTATTATAAAGAATTTCAATTCATTTTTTCTTTCAATTGATCGGTGATGCTAGAATGACATGCCCTCCAGTACCAAGGGGACGGGGAGACTAGACCTTGTGACCTCTTGCTTGCAACAAGATGCTTTAGCCAATCGAGCTAGCCTCCCCGCCCCTATCCTATATATCTTACTTCCTATTGCATTGCTTAGTATATTATTTACTAGTAACCAAGTTTAATTCAATCATCAACAAATTATCATTCATTTCTCACGATTCATCACTATAATGTCTCTAACTATATAGCCATAGGTAAAAACTAATATGCAAACTTGTATATATCACAAGGAATCCTTATATACTCTACACAACAATATGAATCCAGGTATAAGTATGCACATGATAATTATATTATTTACCATATATTTTTGGGTCATCCAAGATAAATATCTATTCTATATTATTGACCTAAATACTCTCATTCTTGGATATGACATAGTTTTATAATTGTAAGTATAATTGTACTATATAAACAACATATATAGAGTACAACATTAATAATATATATATAAATCTTATACATTTATCTACAACCTAGATAGATATATTATTTTTTCCAAAATGACAATTAGAGTTCAACTTTTTTAATCATAATAAAATAACTCAACCAACCCAAGTCTTATACATGGTTCAAATTATATGTGATTCATGGAAGAACCCAACCTAGCAACTGATAGTTATTCTACCTTAAAAGACAACCAATATATAGATAAATCTAGAGCAAAATTTATATTTTTCATTGAAACCATATCATCCTAATACAACAATTGCATAGTTGACCATTGTCAAATAAGTAACTATTATACTTTAATGACTATCATATAAAACCAATAATGAAATAAATTACTTTTATTCATTTCTTAGCCCAAACTAAAAAAAATCTCACAATCTAGAAAATGTCACATCCATAGTAGTAAAATACCAACATTTCTTGAATAGCTAATAAATATTTTACCATTTAACCACTCAATATGTTTTCCAATAAACGTTGTTATCAAATACAACTAATGACCATATCATTAAAATATAAAGTCAAGTCAAATTAAAGTTCCCACAAAAATATACATAGTATGAACAACCCATGCCCTTTATTTTTTCTTCAAAACTATACAATGTAACCACAATATATATAGTATTTTCTTACACCAATGATTCCAATACAATACATACTTGATAATATTCTCAAGTCCTTATTAATTGGTTAAGAAGAGTTAATATTATCCACTCTCTTTTTACTAGTTATTCTAGGAAATAATTAAGACCAATACAATATTTACCATAAATAAAACCACACCCAGTTATCCAACATAGAACATCATGTATTTTTTTATAACGATACTAGAAAAGGAAAGTTGATAGTCTCCCCTTTCCTAAACTCCTACATATCCCTTCTTAACTCTAATTTAACAAGCACACTGCTCAACCAACTAATAAAATTCATTATTATCTCAAACTAATAGGCCTAAAATTACTTTTTAATTGAATAATATTAGACCATAACTAGAAATACCATTCACAATAAACCCATAATTACCAACAACTTACTAGGAATTTACCTCTTTTAAATGGAAATTAGTATCACTGAAGATATCCAAATCAAGACATTAATGTCCCTATCATTTCCTTCTCACCTTTGGAAATGGGTTTTAACAACCACAAATTCATACTTTTGAAATAAAATAAAATTCTTACTCCTCTCTCATCCTTGCCATGTAGGCCACAATGAATAAATAAATTTAATAATACTTGTTAACTTTGGGTGGTATTTCCTTTACTATGGATAAGGAAGTGATTGCGCAGGCGACGAGGCTCTAGTGTACCGATATGAAGCATCTGAAGCACACTAAAAATTAGGATAATGAAAGTATGAACAAGTTTTTTTGTGGGGAATGAGGAGCTGGTGCGCAACTAGCTGGGTTTTGAGTGGGAAGCTCTCCCTCAGCCGTGGAACCAAGTGTGCCTTGCCTTGATGAAGTACGTGACTCTGGAAGGTAGATACAAAACCTACTACTTCTACCATTTCCCTCTTTTGAACCACCTCCGACATAAAGTTTTGTTAAGCTTTCCTTTTTTCCTTCTTATGGACTTAGAAAGTTCTGTTGAAAAATGTATTGAGGCCATTGGTTTGAATCCTAATGACCCTCCTCCCCTGCCACTCCACTAGGGCCTCATTTTGAGGCTCTACCACATCCATCTTGCTTTATGCCCGCCTAAACCCATTTCAGTTGTCCGCATTGAAGAGATTGAGCCTCCCATTGTGACCAATTTATCTTCGATCGAGTCCAAAGGCCCCATCAGGAAAAACCACCTGGTCCCTACTGACACGCATAAACCCAAACCTGTTGCTAAAAAGCTTAAGGGGAATGTGGGTGCGACCCAGACTAGTGCGACGACTAGTCTTTGTGAGCTCAAATCAAGCCTTGCCAAGACTGCTAGCAAGCCCGCCTTGAAAAAGAAAGGAAAAGAGGAAGGAAAGAGTTTGAAGGAGCCTCTAAGCAAAGATAAAAATGTGGTGGGAAAGGACTCTATGGGGGATACGATGGTTGCGAAGATGGTGGTGATTGGTTGTGATGCCATCATTCGACGCTCTAGTAGGCTGGCCAAGAATAGCAAGAAAGTGCAGGTTAAAGACTTGGATATGGAAGAGGAGCGGTCTGATAGAAAAGATAGCAGGGATGAAGAGGAGTCTGAGGGTGAGGAGGAGGAGCATGCTAGAGGGCCCAACTCCATTCCTGATATGGGAAAAGTGCAGAAGGAGGTTTCAACATCTCAGTCTTTAGACCCGTTGGATGTTGAGCATGCTGATACCGGCAAGACTGCGGTTGGAGGGGAGGAGCTCTGTGTGTTGAAGGAAAGATTGGATAAACTAGACAAAAAATTATGTGGTTTAACCCGCTTCATGGTTAAGCTAGTCCACTATGTTACCAGTACCCTATCAATAATTATGAAGGATGAAATGGACATGAAGAAGGTTGAAGACTGTCAGGAATGGGTCAGATATGATGTTAATCTCCTATCAAAAAATTGGGAAGATGCCAGTTAGTCTGTTGTTGGTCCATTGTTTGTTCGTTTGCTGTTAGTCCGTTGTGTTTGTTTCTTGGCGTTGTTTTTTTGATGTTTTTTGGTCTTGAAATCTATTGGCCCTAGTGGCTCTTTGTGAAGGGTACAACACCCTGTAAATGTTGCTTACCTAATAAAAAACAACTCCAATTTTAATTTAAATTCCCATCCAAGTTATAACTCATTTTAGAAATAAAAAATAATGCTCTTATAAGATTGAGTTATCACCTTAGTCATTATGACAATATTTAAAAGACATTCAACCTCTTTTTCCCTTTCTAATGCTTGCAATAGATATAGAACTATAACATATAGTAAAAACCTAATATTGACCCACATTTGGTCAATTTACCCCTAATTTGACTAATTTCCTATTCTCTACATCAATTTTATTATCCTATTATTTAATTAATATTCAATGATCTCAACCTTCATCCTACTCTGTTTCTTCTATCATCCCTAAATTCTACCCTAAAGTAAATTATTTCCTTTAATTATTTACCCCCGTCCCTTATCCCTTTCCTCAAAAAATTAAATAAATTATCTATTTATTTAATTCCCCTCTACATGTCCCATCCTCCAGCTCTCCCACTAACCCTCTAATCTAATCCTATCCACTTACCTAATCTACCCCCTAATCATGTGCACACACTTATCCTTGATTAAAAGTTTGGTTGAATCTTCCCTCACCCACCTTTTCCTCTCTCATCAATTTTCTCCTTTTGAAAAATATCCCATGTCCTTGGGTGCATGGGTCTTTCTTCCAAAAATATCCAAATTAATTTTTAATTCCTTTATTCTTTTCACCCCCCTCACTTTGAAGTGTGAGGAAATACTTTCCTTTATGAAAAATATTTTACTCATCTCATGGTGCACTTGTCACCATCTCATGAGTTGAGAAGACCAAATCCATCACATCCCTTGATCTCCATCTTTCAATCCCCACCTTTCATCCAATTTCATCCAAATCTATATAATCTAACAATTAACCATTTTATCTAGCTCTCTCTCTCTCTCTCTCTCATTCACTCACTCATTTTATCATTGGAGCAAGATTATGCTCTCAAAATCATTATTGAGCACACATCTAATTTACTATCTTGGAGACATTTACTCAATAGGGAGTTTTTTTATAGTTTAGTTTTGTTAAATTATATGCTTGTTTGACTTCTTTAACCTAATCTTGAGTGTTTTTCTTGTTATTTGTGTTGTTTGATTTGTATTGCTTAAATTATTCACATTTGCATGAATTTCATACACACACATACAATCAATATTAATTACCTTGTGATAGTGTGGAACTACTATAATCAATGAGAACTGATTACACCACATTGGTGATCAAGGATTAGGAAAAAAATATCTCAATTAGAAGATAACCATACCATAACATAGCTTAACAATGCCTATAAAAAAGTATTGCATGTATTTATATATAATGTAATACTTTGACATAACAATGACTATCGGGCTGATTGCTGCTTAATGTTATCTTTTTTTATCAGCTGCTTTATTTTGTAAAGGGTTTCGGCCCCTTCAAAACTTGTATTTTACCTCCAATCAAAACAATGACTATAATATACTTTAGAGTGACTCATTCTAGAAACCGCACACATCACAACAATAAGAAATATGGCTAATATACCATTTTACTATTTTCATGGATTTATTTTGTATGCCTTATCTAATCCTCCACCAATCCCTTCATTTTATACTTGAGAACATCACATGACATGAACAATACCAATTTTATGGAAAGAAAAAAATCAAATACTCAAATGATTGCATATACATAATCTCATGCCATTGCATCTATACAAAATTTCTTTACCAAAAATGCAAATATGAAAAGAGGGATATTATAATGCATCAAAGGTACAACATCCATTGTCCTAAATAGCAATACAAAATATCACTAACAAGTACACTATTAATAATAAATCTTAATTGAGCAATAAAATGAAGCACAAACACTTGGAGTCTTACATCACCAAGACATGTAAAGAGATAACATAGGGGAAAAATTATAAACACATTAGAGATTTATTATAATTGGATGAAAGTGTGAAAATCCCTTGGTTATTCAATTCAAACCCATTTTTTAATGTATAAAATATTGAATACACAAAATATAAGTGATACAAAATGTGTATAGTCATGATGTAGTATCTATTAATGATGATTCAAGCCTAATGTAGAAACTTGAAATTGAAATTAAATAAGTCTTTTTCATAATCATCTCATTTTAGTTCTTGATCACTAATGGTCTAGGGCTTGTCCTTAAGTACAATATTGTAGAAACTCACCTAGTTTAAATCATTTTAATGCACAAGATAATGGTAAATAGAAAAAATTTAGATTTTAGGAGTGTAAATTATAATTTAAAAAAGGAGGTACCACAACCATGTGTGAATATTTCTAGGGGAGAGAAACTACACTTATGATCCAATCTATAATTTAGGCTAATTCAATTATGTGGATGAAAGAATGGTATTAAGAGTAATAAATGTTGGATTATGTTCAAGTTCTACATGAAACAAACAAATTGAGCATTGGGATAGTGTATTTGGAACAAGGTCTAAAGTGAATATAATACAAGAGTATAAAAGGGAAAAGCATGCACCTTTTTACTCTAATTTGTAGAACAAGGTCATACAAATTTTTTAAATAAAAAACATAAAAAAAGTAAATTTATATTTAGCCTTATAAAGAAATAGATTGCATATTTATATAAATATCTTAGAATAAATTAATTAAATATTATTAACATTATATGTCCTAGGAATAATTAGAACGATAAATGTATTGAAATTCAGGCTAAAACATTTAAGAAAATAAATGCATATACTCAGCTCTTAGATGGATGTGGAATATGACTCTGTTAGATGTCTCAAAGTGATTCATCATTGTTGTAAAAATTAAGGATTGCTGGAAGGAACAATTTAGAAAAAAGAAAAGAAAAAGATTCTTCTATTATGATCACTTCAATGATTATGGAATCAATCCTATAATAAGCATCTAAACTAGACCTTCAAAATTTGATCCCTATTAAACCATAAGAAAACTCTTTTAGTTCATCTTGAGGTTCTTAGTTTGATCTTTGAATAAAAAATTAGTTTGTGTGCTCAAGATTTTTTACTTGAAAATGATAATTACTTTGTGTTAAACCCCTATAAGGGTGCCAAGTCAATGACTTTTGGATAAGATTGAGGACACCAATAAGTTATGCATTATGCTATAGAATTTTGATGTAGCATTAATATCACTAGATGATCTAATTTTATGTCTATGATGTGTGAAAGATGCACCATTTTACTTAATTAGTGGGTGTTTGAATAAATAAGGACTAGTCATTTTATACAACTCCAAAGGTGCAAATAACACATTTCATGCTTCAAGTTAGGAAACAATAAATAGAAGGATGTAAAATGAATAGGCCCATGTTTGAATTTAGATTTAAAAATCTCAAGAGTAATTTCCACAAGTCTCGAAGTAATCTAGATCATTTTCATAAATGTAGGTATGACCCAAGATAGTAAATGGGTAGTTATGTAGAGGAGAGCTAGTTCTTAAGAATAAGTGAAAATGGGAATGGATAAGGCTTAGGTTATGTGCCAAAACCTAGCTAAAATTACACCACGTGTACACTTGTCATTAAATAAAAGGATAACCTAGTCAAAAGGAATGAAATCAAAGGGAAAATTTTATGATGTAATTTTCACCATTAAATTTTGGCCCTAGTTTAACTTTTATGAGAAATACCATGATAATGATGCCAAAATAAAATATAATCAATGAACGCAAAAGTAAATTTATTCATATATTCATAAAATGGATACATTTATGAAAGTAGACATGATTTTAGTACATGTTCCCTTGTGAAGAGTGTTCCAGTTAAAAATTTGCACAAATAAAAATATCCAAATAAGTAACATCTATAAAGCATTCAAAATAAGCATAAATGCAATTGCTAACTCTTTGCAAAAAAAAGTAAATGGTAATACCTATTGATAACTAGATACTGCATAAGCAACTAGAAAATACACTAAATAGCTAGATATTATACTCAACAACTAAGATGGTATTGTACTTGACAATTAGATACTATGTTCAAAAACTAAATTAGTACTACACTCACCAATTGCATATTGAATAGGCATATGATAGTCCATGTAACCATAGCAAAGAGAGTGGCATTAGCAACCTTGTGTGGCCCCTCAAGTTAGTTAGATGCATAAAATGCAATTGATTTGGATGTAAGTAGATAATATGAAATAGACTATATAAATATCAATGATCATATATACATAAAGATAATTTTAGTAACACCATAAAAAGGGGGTAAAAAATATACTCATGAAAACATAAGATGTCTTATTACCACCAATGTTGCCCTCAATAAGGGCCATTAAGTAGTGAAAAAAGCATTGATTCTAAAGATAAACTATTGTAAGCATAACTTATAACTCATATGTCAAATATTAACAAGATCTCACATAGACAAATGCATTGAACCACCTATAATTGAATAATGAAATATTCTAATATCTGTCAAGAATGATGATAAAAAAGTATCATGTAGAGATCAAATCTATGGAAATTATTTGACAAGATTTTTTTATCAATTTTTGTAATGTATAAGTAATGAAATGAAAATATCAATATTCTTGAAGCGTGATTTTGGACCTACACTTCATAGTAATTCGTACTTATGTAAGGATCTTAAAAAGTGTGTCAATAATAGTAATAATCAATAATTCTATGAAAACATGTCCATAAAAATATAATTGATATGATGTTTATGACATTGAAATTTGTATAATGTAATAAATTTTACATCTACCACCTATGACCATATAAATTTGAAAGTAAAGGATTGCCCCCTATGGGGAACCATAAAGAGTAACATCACAAGAGCTAGATTTTGTAAACACAATTGGACAAATAATTCATTATTATTTAAATTTGTTTAATTGGTTCAAAATCTGTGCAAGCATTAGTAAGAATAAGAATAATAATCATATGAAAGACAAGCATTTAATAAACAATGCCCCTTAGGAAAGTAATCCACCAATGCACCATCAAAAAGTAAGGTAGATGTAACAATATGGTATGCGTGCCCTATTTTGGAAATAGAACCAATTTAATAAATATAAGTTGAGAAACATCTGTATAAAATTGTAAAGCATAATGGACATGGAATCACCATAAGATAGATTAGACAAAGCATTAAAAATATCACAAGATCTCACATAGAAGAATGAATTGAATCACCTATAATTGAATCATGAAATTTTATAATATCTATAATTAATGGTGATAAAAAATATTATGTAGAGCTTAATCTATATATATCATTTGGTCAGTTTCTTTACTCTTTCTTTTTTACTCCTTTAATCACTTAGTAAGATTGTTAAGCATGCAACCAAGGCATTGATTCTTTTAGTTGAATTTGAATTTGAAAATAAAGGAGCCCAAAATTGAACTTGAGATTAAAATGATTAAGGGTCATTCCTACAAGTACAAAAATGATTAGATCACTTTTGCAAATATTGATCTAACTTAGAATAGAAAAAAAGAAGAAGAAGAGCACAACCAATTACTAAAAATAAAAGCAAATGAAAAAAAAAATTACCAAAGGGATGTAGTTGAATTGGTGAGGGTAATGACATGTTCCTTGATTATGTCACCCACCAAGGTTCAAACTCTCTAAAGTATGACATAAGAGATGAGCTCACAATCATGCCTTAGGCGACTTTGGCAGAATAAATACTCCTTAATGAATACCCCTTAATCTTTGACACTCAACCAAACATGTATTAGCATAATTTTATACTCTCATATCAAATAACAATACAAATTCATTGGTACCATAAAATCCTCCAAAAAATAATAATAATAATTTATATTATATATAACTTTTACCTAAAATGATGCCACTTATATACCTATCATTTAAAAAAAAACCTAATCAAAGTAAGTCAAACAACAATTTACACTAGGACAAACTTAAAGAACAATCAAAGTTGTAACTCACATATCATGTCCCATCAAAGATGTAGCTAACATATAATGCCAATTTAATTATTAGTTATGCTTTTCCCACTTGAACCAAGCACAAAGTGAGATTGCTTATTTTTATAAGTGTTTTGTTTCTTTACTTGCACACATTCTTGTTTGCCTAGGACTTCATCGCCCCCAAACATTCAAGATGCTTTCCCCTTTTTTGTACCCACTTATCTTATGATAGTGCCAACCTCACATGATTGCATTAGGCCAATGATCCACACAAAGAATATACTATCACAAAGAAAGTTAAGAGATGTGACAACATTAAGCAAAACAAAGCTTTAGTTAGAGGAAGTGGGGGAAACCTGCTAAATTTAGCCATTTTTTATTAGCTAACTACAAGACCATCACCATCCTTTCTTGGTAGAATGAGTTTATATTAACAAGTATTATATTGAGATGTGAGTTAGCAATTGGCCAAACAACTTTAGAGGATAAGATAGAATTAGAATAATGTGTTGATAAGGGCTTCTACTCATGGTCGTCAAAGCTCATCAATTGAAGTGGGCCCACCAATAAATTTAACGGGAATAAATATTTATTTTAAGTCCACCAATCACAAGGTCCAGTCGTCGCCTTTTTCAATATACGGAAACATGGAGAAAGGTTTGGCTCTAACCTCTACGCAACTTCGCCCTTAGGGCTTGAAATTGACGGTCAACAACGCCTGTCATAGGTGTCTTTTATTGGTAGCTGTTATGGTAGATATTATGGTGTTTAAAATATAAGTTTTGTTTGGAATTAATTCATTAATGTTTAAATATTTTTAATTGATATAGTTTAGAATGTTAGGAAAAAATTGATTGGTTGTTGAATTTTATTTTTTTGTTGCAATCTATCGCTATTTGAACTAATCTTGAATTTATGATATATAAATTTTGAAGTGACATGGCAAAACAAAATTAATGCAAGTCTTCAACATTATTTTGTTACTGGGTTGTTTTTTGGCTTAAATTATTATCTTTTATTTCAGCTGCTTTCTAATGTAAAGGGTTCCGAGCCCCTTCAAAACCCCTTTTTTACCTCTAATGAAAAACATTACTTTACTGATAAAAAACCATGATTACTTAAGCATCATTTTTTCTTGTATTGGATTGTCTATAATAATAAAAAATTATTGAGAAATGTGGCAATCTTCTCCTTTGTTCATAATGTTCATTCTCTATTTTTCATATTGTGTTAGCCTTGTTCATAAGTATTTTTTTGTAGAACTAGGGTTCCAACACACACTTTTGTCTGATTCCTCGATCAATATTAACAATCATCTATGCTTGATAATTACATATTATGTCTCTTCACAATATAAAAATATTAAACTATTTTCTTTTATTTGTATATTTAAAATTATTTTATTATATAAATAAATAAATAAAAGTAATAATGAATATATAAATATACCATTTAAAAATATATAATATGTTTAAATATCTAAATCATATCTTTTATATTATATATCTTAATTTAGAATATTTTTTGACTATTCATCATCTTGATTATTCTAATCAATAAATATAATTACATGAATCAATTCACGATTCAAAATAAATTTCTTCCCCTTTGCAAGTGATTAGATTATGTTCCTTTCATATTGCTCTTGGTCATATCTAAGTTTATAAAAATCTCATTATATAAACTTTTGGTCCACGATCTATACTCCAATCATGGTACAAAATCAATTATAATATTTTATGCGTACATTTATCATAACAACATACTATTGTCTTGTGTAAAAATGACTACAAATAATTTAAGTTGTCTATGATTAACGACACACACTTGCTATAGTAGTGCCTTATTTATGCAATCCAATAGCCTTAAGCTCTACTTCAAATACAATTTAACCTATCAAATCACAAATAAGAATTGAATGCATGGATCCAAAAACTTGATGCATGTAGTCATAAAGTTCATAAAATTATAGGTAAAATTTGAAACACACTATAGTTTTCATTTACAATAGCCAACAATCAATCTACAAGAATGCTCTACTAAGGAATTTCACTTATTAATAACTATCCAATTCTTTTAACAATACAAAATTACAAGGCATATACTACATGACACTTGCTAATAATTAGAAGTAGATGCAATCATCCTATTTGCTACTAGTTTTGACAGTGAGGATGAAGATTCTGAAGTTCTCTTCTTTATAATAGAGGAACTATTACAATAAATAGTGCATGTATCAAGCTAAAACAAAATGCAAATTCGAATACCCTTAGCCAACACCATAGTTCCTATAATCATCTTACATCCTCCATTTGATAAAACTACCTGCAAACCCACATCATTCAATTTACTTACATATAATAGGTTATGTGTCAAACCAAGGATATGTAGCACACTATTTATTCCACTCACTCTACCATCAGGGAATCAAAACATAACTCTTCCATGACCAAAAATCTTCAAATGAGAGTCATCACCCAAGTACACCTTCCCACCATCAAACTCTTCATACTTCAAAAACCAACCCCTATTTGAGGTCATGTGGAATGACACAATAAATTCAATTAGCCACACATCTTTAGATGCATGCATTTCCAAGGCAATGGAAAATGCTTCACCATCATCTTGAGAAGACTTGTATGAATCATAATCATTAATTTTCTTCTTCTTCTTTTTCTCCTCTTTACATTCCTTGCAAAAATGACCCAATTTTTTGTAATTCCAACATAGAGTCTTAGAATTTCTAGGAGACTTAGATCTCCCATAGTATTTGGATCTTCCTTTGTTTTCTTTCTTCTTACCCTTCTTCTTTCCTTTCTCCTTGGATCTACCATGAATCACAATAGCCTCCTTAGTTAATTTAGAGGATTTTCTTTGCATCTTCTCAGACAAAAGAGATGCAACCACATCATCCATCTTGAAAGTGTTAGCAATACTTCCAATGGCCATAACAAGGTGGTCCCACAAATTTGGTAACAAACACAATAATTTTATACAATGATCCTCTTCCTCCATCTTTACACCAATAAAGGACAATTGGGAAACAAGCATATTAAACAAATTCAGGTGATCCATAACAAATCTCTCCTACAACAAAGATTACAAACCCACTACATAGGCTCCCACTCAAATGAAGATTAGTACAAAAAACCCTCCACCCAACAACTAGAATCAAAGGTGATCAAGCTCTGATACCAATTGAAAGGAAGCAAGGGATTTAGAAACACTAATCTAATGAGAAGAGATGTACAATTTTAATTCTTTGATAGTTACAATATGAGATGAAAAATAGAGAGATTAATACCATAACATCACATGCAAGTATAAAATCCCACAACACAATATATACATAGGGAAAACCCTTTCGAGAGAAAAACCCTACACTCCAAAACCTACACAATGTCTTATCAAATCAATGGCGATTACAATACACTTGCAATGCAGTTCTTCCTGTTGGCAACACAAGGGAAGACAACTAAGAGGGGGGTGAATCAGTTGTCACAGAAGTTAAACTTATTCTCAGATCTGATATATAAGCATGAAAGCATAAATGATCAACAAATCAAAAACACACATAACACCAAGCTTTTTTATGTGGAAACCTTTTTAAGGGAAAAACCACAGTGGAGGTCAGTCCACAAGATTATACCCTATTAAAAGTATAAAGAAGAAAATGTGGAATGCACATGCATTCAGGCACACTACCTAGAGCTCACTACTCAAATACAACAAGGCTTACTGCCCAAAGGAAGACACACTTTCGTACAAAAACATTCAGATTACATCCACAAGATTTTGAACTAAGAAAATAGAATCTGCTAATGCCTGATTATAGTTTTGGTTAAGCACATAAACTATGCTCACTCTTCTTCACACTTTACTTATGCCTTCAAAGGATTAGAACATTATTTTCACATAGGACTTTGCACATTATTTGCACACACTCGCATGCATCTCTTCAAATGGAATAAACAATCGCTTATATATATCCGCAACAAGAGATTACATCGCTACATGTCGACTTCAAAAAAATAATAAAACATGTACAAACTGTTGGCTCAAATCAATAAACAATTTTCAATGTGCACCAACCAATGTCAGCCACAGCATAGTAAGGACCCAAAACAAAATCCTTGAACATGAAACACCTTCAAAAATTATTCCTTGAAGATCCACAACACGCTACAATCACCTTGTCGGTCATGAACATTCAAAACATGAAATCACAAAAGAAAATCACTAATCGTGAGCACAAGGATCAATGTGGATGTGCAACATAAATAGAGCATGATCTAGAAACATCCATGAGCATCAAGAATCACCAAAGAAGCATCTGCAACAATTCAAGTTACTAGAATCACATCATCTACTTTCAGGAACACCAACTGAAGCAACATAAAAACTGTCAGAACACATACTCATAACTCAATCAAATCTTCATGCAGATCTCTAAAACTTAATGTGGATAAACTAGATATACTTGAAAAAAAACCCTTTAATCCACAACCTCTGATCATCAATATACTAAGTTAGCCAACACAATAAACTTCACTACATCACTGACAACCTACAACTTATTTTATTACAATTTTCTCAATATCCTCGACATATACAACCTTAAAGACATTAATGCCAATAGTGTTGAAATCAATGACAACCACATATCAGCAACATCCAACAATTTTCCCCTTTGGAATTGATGGCAACACATGATGTGAAAAACACCATCAACGCAGCTTCTCTTAGCACTTTCTCCCCCTTAGATTTTGACTCTTTTCTCCTCAACTCTTTCACAGTTTTTCACATGACTCTTCTCCCCCTTTGACATCAATGAAAAAGATACATATCAACAACATACCACAATATGACAAAGATAATGTGTATCTTTCTCCACACAAGCTCTAAACCACATTTCTAAACATCTGACTACTCCCCTTGAGTAGCAGCCACCACAATATCAATCTGGATCAAGATATGACTATGAAATGCACGAACTAATACAAGTCAATTCATCTTAGTTCTGATTAGGAGGGGTAATCACCCCTAGCTTCCCTTTGAGATACTCAAAATTATCCTTAGGCAAGGGCTTGGTAAAGATATCTACAATCTGTTCCTTAGTAGGCACATACTCCAATTTGACTTCCTTTTCGCTTACCTTCTCTCTCAAAAAGTGAAACTTGATAGATATATGTTTGTTTTTTAAATGCAGCACTAGATTCATAGAAATGTTAATTGCACTTGAATTATCACAGAATATAGCAATAGGTTCATCATACACAACTTTGATATCTTTCAACATCTACTTCATCCACAATACTTGAGTACAATTATTAGCAACAACAATTTATTCTGCATCTGTAGTAGATAAAGAAATGGCATTATGCTTCTTACTTAACCATGAAATCAACTTCTTTCCCAAGAAAAATGCACCACCACTAGTACTTTTTTTGTCATTCACATCTACCCAATCAACATCAGTAAAAGCACTCAAAGTAAGGTCATCCTCTTTAGGATACCAGAGGCCAGAATCAACTATCCCCTTCAAGTATCTAAAAATCCTCTTCATAGCTGTCACATGAGATTCCTTAGGATCAGCTTGAAATCTTGCAACAATGCATATGACACTTAGGATATCAAGTCTAGTTTGAGTCAAATAAAGAAATACACCAATCATGGATCTATATCTAGTTTGATTTTCTTTCAGAGAATCATCATCTTGTGTCAAATTACATATAGTCACCATAGGTGTACCAACTGGCTTTGAATCTTCCATACCAAACTTCTTTAGCAATTCTTTCACATACTTGGATCGAGATATAAAGATGCCTTTATCTAGCTAAGTAATTTTCAATCCCAAAAAGAATTCCATCTCTCCAATCATAGACATCTCAAACTCACTCTGCATCTCATCAACAAAATTCATGCACAAACTATCATCTCCTCCAAAAATGATATCATCAACAAAGACTTCAACAATCAAATATTTATCATGATCAATCTTGAAATAAAAATTACTATTAGTAGTACCTTTTTTAAATCCAAGCTTCAACAAATAATTGTCCAATCTAGCATACCATGCTCTTGGGGCTTGCTTGAGTCCATACAGTGCTTTCTTCAACCGACAAACCATATCTCCCTGATTTATCAATTAAAATCCATCAAGTTGCTCAACATACACTTCTTCTTCCAGTTCACCATTTAGAAATGTTGACTTGACATCCATTTGATAAACCTTGAAGTTTTTGTAAGTGGCATAAGCAAGAAATAGTCTCATAGCTTCAATCCTAGCAATAGGAGCAAAATTTTCTTCAAAGTCAATCCCTTCCATCTAAGAATATCCTTTACACACCGGTCTTTCTTTGTTTCTAACCACTTCACCTTGCTCATTCAATTTGCTTCTAAAGACCCATTTAGTTCCAATTACATTTTTTTCCTTAGGTCTAAGAACAAGAATCCATGTATCATTCTTCTCAATTTTCAGTAGTTCTACTTTCATTGCTTCCATCCAATGTTCATCTTTGCATGCTTTGTTGACACTATTAGGCCCAGTCTTTGAAATCAAACAATATTCTTTTGCAATTCTTCTCCTAGTTTGAACACCTTTGTTCTTATCACCTATAATCTGATCTTCTGAATGATTTAGTCTTACATTCCTTAGAGTTTTAGGATGTTCTTGAACTTCAGGCTCTTGTGATCTCACTTTTGCACTTTCACTAGTTCATTCCTCTTGATTTTCTTGATTCACCGGAATGATCTGAACTTTCTTTCCTTTATCTGAACTGTCATCCTAGTCATCTGAATCATATCCACAAGTTCTAGATGGTCTAACTATGTCTTCATCAACCTTGACATTAGCACTTTCAACTACTTTCCTCAATCTCTTGTTGTAGCACTGGTAGGCTTTGCTTTTAGTAGAATAACCAATAAGGATTCCTTCATCACTTCTAGCATCAAGCTTTCTTATATCTTCATCTCTTTTGATAAAGCATTTACTCCCAAATATTTTTAAGTATCTAACAATAGGCTTATTACCATACCATAGCTCATAAGGAGTCTTACCGATATAACCTTTGACTTGTACCCGATTGAGAGTGTAAACATAAGTACTCATAGCTTCACTCTAGTAGATATGAGGAACATTTCCTTTAGCATCATAGTGCTAGCAACTTCTTCAATTATCATGTTCTTCCTTTCCACAACTCCATTTTGCTGAGGGGTCTGCAGGGAAGATAATTGTCTCTTTATCCCATGCTCTTCACAAAAAGAATTAAACTCACCGGAAGTGAATTCACCACCTCTATATGATCTCAGACATTTAATATTTAGACCTATCTCTATCTCAACCATAGCCTTAAAGATATTGAATTTCTCTAGAGCTTTAGATTTTTCCCTCAAGAAAGTAACCCACATCATTCTAGAATAATCATCAATAAGTAACATGAAATACCTGTAACCTTGTAAAATTCTGACTCTAGAAGGACCACATAAGTCAGTATGCATAAGCTCCAACACTTCATTTGAACAATGATGTTTGCTCTAAAATAAAATTCTAGTTTTCGAGCTTCAATCTGGCTCCAAATGAGAAGAGAATGGTCCGGGTCTGGTATCCTTCCTCACATAACCTGAACTATCTCGAGCATAGCTGGACGCCCAAAGCCACACACTCCATGCTGCCATCCCAACTTCATCTAACTTTATTTCAGTTCTCCCAGGAAACCTTTTGTTCATGGAAGAAAGATGGTTTCAGAAAGTCTTTGAACCCAGAAAGTGTTCCATAGCTCTCTGGAGTCCCTAATGATCTTCTCTGCGCCCTTAATTAGCCACAAACCCTGGCCCAACCATCCACCCAACATACTTTGCAGAGATTGAGGCCAAACTCCCACAGAGAACACTCACGCCATGAGCCGGATCCTTGGAAATATACACTTCCAGGCTTCACCAAACCTGCTACCGGCCCATTTGTTCTCTTTCAAGCTACAAAACTATTCTGAGCCCACTGTCATATGATGAGAGCATCCAATTATCAATCCACTCCATCTATTCATCTTTTCTTCAATCCCAGAAGCTAGATTTCCAATATTTTTGGCAAATCAAGTAGACTGGTCAGGGGTTGGATCATTTTCCTCGATAGCAATAAATACCCATTCATCCCCACTTGCGTTCCCTTTATTAGACTCATCATCTCTCACTCCTTCATCAACAACATAATAATTTTTCTTTGAAATCTAGGCTTGTCAGGTCTTGACTTAGGAATCCTCTCCGCATTAATCTCCGAGGTGCTCGACTGTATCTTATTGCAAGAAAAGTATTTACTGTGGGAAATTTCCTTTGTACTTTTTACCTTCTCCCTTCTAGCTTCCCCTCTTGACACAAGCCCAAGCTTCCCGCCCGCTTTCTCTTCTTCAATCTCTCTCATTTCCTCCCTCATACTTTAAATATTTCTAGAAGAATTTTCACCCGCATCATACATCTCTCAAGGACCTTTTTTGATATAGTAGCTTTGAATGTAGATTTTGTCTTTAGGGAAGAGCATCACCAAATCATACTTAACTCAAAAGCAAGTAGTTTTACCAATCAACATGTCTGGTTACATTTGTCACAGCCTAGATCTCCCCAATAGTAGTAGCTTTTTGGCTTTGTGTGTAGTAGGAAAGGATAAGTGAGAATTGCAGGTGCAACAATTCTAATTCTTCCAATGTTCCACCATCTAATACTACACACACAAAGCTCATTCACCGCGATGTTAGAAGTAATGTTCTCATCATCACCCAAGCCTCTAGCCATTTCATGAGTCTCCCTTCTTATCTCTGTATTTAGCAATCTTCATTGATGAGTATCACCTTCCATACAAAGTTTCCAAATTTTCCAATCTCATGAACATCAGCCTTTCAACCATTACATTTTTTCATTCAATCGTACGAGCACTCTCAACAATGTTTCCTTAGCCCTGATATTGTACTCGACATCCTTAATCTCAGCAGAAGTAGAAGGACCATTCTGTGGTATGATATACCTATTCTTTTTAATGTTCCAATAGGGGTTCACCAACACCCATATAATCACTAGCCTCCATGGAAAGAATAATTTTCCATCAAATCTCAAACTATCCTTCTTATATTATGTCACCATCCCTGACCAAGCTGCCAAACTTCTCTCGAAGTGAAATCAGAAATTTCCGCTACCGTACTGTTACAACATAAGGGCGCATTAACCTAGAGGGTGAATCAGCTTATCACATAAGTTAAACTTATTAAACTTATTCTCAAATCTAATATATATACATGAAATCATAAATAATCAACATTATCAAAAACAACAGTATACATACGTATTCCAATCATTTTTATGTGGAAACCCTCAAGAAAACCACAAGCAAGGTCCACAAGATTATACCTTGTTAAAAAGTATAAAGAAGAAAATGGGGGAATGCACATGCATTTAGGCACACTCTAGAGCTCACTACTCAAATACAACAAGGCTTACTACCCAAAGGAAGAAAAATGACGCATAAAAATCTGATTACATCCACAAGATTTTGAACTAAGAAAATAGAATATGTTAATGCCTAATTATAGTTCTTAGTTAAGAACATAAACACTGCTCACTCTTCTTCACACTTTACTTCTTCCTTCGAATGATTAGAACATTATTCACGCATTATTCACACACACTCAAACACATCTCTTCAAATGGAATAAACAATCACTTATATATATATATATCTGCAACAAGAGATTACATCGCTACATGTTAGCTTCAATAAAATAATAAAACATGTAGAAATTGTCGGCTCAAATCAATAAATAGTTTTCAAGGCACACCAATCAATGTCAGCCACAACATAGTAATGACCCAAAACAAAATCCTCGAACATGAAACACCTTCAAATATTATTCCTCGAAGATCCACAACACGCTACAATCACCTTGTCAGCCATGAACATGAAAAACATGAACTCACAAAAGAAAATCACCAATCATGAGCACAACAATCAATGTGGACATACAACACAGATAGAGCATGATCTAGAAACATCCACAAGCATCATGAATCACCAGTGAAGCATCCACAACAATTCAAGTTACTAGAATCACATAATCTTCTTTCCTACACACCAACTGAAGCAACGAAAAAACTGTTAGAACACAGATACTTATAACTCGATCAAATCTTCATGCGGATCTCTGAAACCTAACATGGATAAACTAGATATACTCAAAAAAAAACCCTTAATCCACAACCTTTGATCATCAATATACTGAGTTAGCCAACATACTAAACTTCGCTGCATCATTGATAACCTACAACTTATTTTATTACAATTTTCTCAATATCCTCAACATATACAACCTTAAAGACATTAATTCCAATAGTGTTGACATCAATGAAAACCACATATCAGCAAAATCCAACACTTTTAGGAGTATGTACTAATGTCAAATTCTAGAGCAATTCCAATAGCATAACAATACCCACAAATGAACCATACAAACTACTCCCACAAGTGCCTTATTTATAGAGAAATATAAGTAGAGGAAGCTTCATGAGCAAGCAACAAGGGATGGGCGTCCAAATCCATGTGACACACTTTTCCAACACATGGTTGACTTATGTGACACTTTTCCAATGATTCCTTTCCCCCTTACATGCCTCCATACTTGGGTGTCCCAAATTTTCCCCAAATAGGTAATGACAAATGTCTTACAATGTCATAGAATCTATCATATACGACAAATTTTACAACTGTAAGTGAATTTTTTATAACTCATTAATAATAGAAGATGCTTCTTACACTCTCTTATAAATTTTCATAGGTCAAACTTGGGTGCCCACTTTCCCATGCAAATATTCTAATCAACACTTGTCCAACCCGTCATAGAATTTGGCTCTTACACATCATAACTTCATCATAGGAATCTATCATAAAATTTTCAAAGGAATCCATAATAAAATCATCATAGGAATCCTTCAAAGATGTTGACACATGCCAAGTAATCTCTTCTCAAATTGGGATGCCTACATTACCTTGTGGGGACTACAACATCCTTGTCACCTTCCAACACATCGACAACTCACTATGCCAAGTCATATTAGATGACAAATAAATATGAGAAAGAAATTATAACATAGGCATAATTAAATTAATAAATTAATGCCAGGAAATTACAAAGATTGAGACACCTTAATCCTAACACATAGCTCAAGATCCATATCCAGAAGAATACAAAGCATAAAACATAATACATCTAAAAACAAGAATGGGAAATACCTCTCAGTTGATAAACCACCAAGTACACCAAGAGACAAGAATTATAATGCTCCTCTAGGATAATCGAGTCATCATGACTCTCTATAATAATAATCTCCTCTATAGGTTTATCATGAACTCACATCCATATCTAGGTGAAGACTTCTTGATCTTCCTGTTGAAACCTCCAAAGAGTAACAATCTCAATCAAATGTCTCTAATCACAAGAGAACTCCAACCTCACACAAGCCTCCAAGTATCGATGAGTACCTACAAATGATCAATTCAAGCTAAGCTCCAAATGCAATGCAATACTATCATGAAGCTCCCAAGTACATGATCAATGTACTTAATACCATCAAAACTAACAATATCACTTTCAAATATCCAACTGCATGTTTGCATAATAAAAAAACTAATCATGACATCATGACCTAATATATCCTCTTAGGAGACCACATGCATAAATATACACATCTTGGTCTCAAGAGAACCTATATCATGTCAAAACTCTAAGCTAGCATCAAGAGTAAACCAAGACACAATACCAAACATAATCTAAACCCAAGATCAACATCTCCAATCACATGAAGATAACCATCTCCTAATAATGAACCTATAAATGTGAAATAACTCTAATTATAGCAACGTGATCCATAAGCTCCTCCAAGACATCAATATACACTAAAGAATATCGTCCATCACCAAATTATGAATTCACAACACTGCCAAAATATCCCATTAAATTTTGATACCAAGCTACACATGACATCATGAAAACTATCTCCTAAATAAAGATCACCCATGTTCCACACACATACTAAGACCAAAGTAGAATCAAGATTTTCAAGCCAAAGAAATAAACCATCATTTCCAAAAGCTCACACAAAACCGTGTATCCAAGATATCCATGACATCATGATAAACATGCTACAAGTCCTAATAGTTGATTATCTAGGCACTCTAATCATCCATTCTCTCATCCCAATGCAACATACCAATGCACAAATAACAACATATAAGGCTAACTAATAAAGTTTTAATCAACATTAAATCAGTTTCATACATACAGATAGTCCACGTCCAAGTCATTCCATTACAAGAAAATGGGTACCTAATCCAAAACCTACATAACTCAAAGATCCAAGATAATGAAACATGCAAACTCATCACATATTAGTAACCTAAAAAATAAGATATCAAAGAACATAATCATGTAGAGCTTCTAACTCAAACACCAAATCAACCACAAATCTAATTTTTCAAACAAGTCCACAAACGAGTAACTGAATTCAAGGAACCAAACAAGCATCTAGGAGATAAGAACAACCTCCTAACACTAAACCAAACCACCAAAAAACCACATACACTATCATATCGTGTCAATGTTAAAATGTACTTGCATATCCATGACACCATAATCATCACCATTTTTGTACCTGCACTCATCTCTCACCAAACTAAGACTTCAAGTCCCCACACATGTCAACTCATGTCCTTAAACCAAAATACAACATGTGTACATGTCACCATCAAAGTCCAAACTTTGAAAACACATGTAAGCTTGTATCAAGAAGTACCAAATCAAAAAACTTATTACACCATTATGTTGGTCTCATAACAACATGTACTCCCTCAATATTTTTCCTCTTGACTCATTCGGATGAATCTTAGGCACCTATGTGTGATCAAACAATTATAATCCTCTCTGCACCCCAAACTGAAAATATACATTATCCCCACTATGCAGTACACTTCAAATTCTCTCTAATTCCTATTCGTAATAAAAAAATATGATTATTTATGCAAAAGATATGTACAAAACTATGTATTAGACAAAAATATAACTTCATGGCCCTAAAAAATTGATGAAACTAGAAAAACAAGGAACTAAACCTATACCACTATTTAATTCTCAGAGACAAGTATGTGCAGGATCATCATGGAAAAAACAGGCCCTTAAGTGGCAATGAAAATTCAGAAAAATCAAAGTTAGGCAACTTGACATAAAAATTTGAATAAGTTATCTATATTATTTCAAAAATATGTAAGAATAGAATTTGTGGAAAATTGAATGTAGTTTCTAAAATACCATGTTTTTTTATCTTTTTAAAAGTCTATTTGGTGAAAATTTGAAATTTCAATGCACTAGTACTTAAATTTCAGGGAAAAAATAGGAAGTAGGT
>VDFB02160813.1:0-43957 GCA_007258455.2 Sequoia sempervirens | reverse complement strand
CCTTATTGTTTTCTCACAAAACAATAACACAAGGCTTCAAGTATCCATATTTTACTAAGGCACATAATAAGTCTTAAAGACTTAACATGTCGACCTAGTATATGAATTTTCAGCCTCCCAACATATATCAAACTTCAGACCTTGATTAAAATATGATGCAATGACAATCCCATTCGAATTTCCCCATGTGCCTTTGACTGAATATTCTATATAATGATAAGGCTCGAATTAGGGTTTGAACAAAACAAGGTCGAACCCTAATAATGATTCATTTTGTGAATGATCACTCTTGAAGAAAAACGAGCTCTGCCTGAGAGCATGCCACCATGATTGACCTCGAATCTAAGCTCGTGTGCCTTGGGAATCTTCACTACTCCTTCAGAAAGTCAAGCTCTTCCATGAGTAAGTTTGTTTTTGTAGTATCGTAGTTTTTCTACTTCATTTCAAAGCCAGAAAAACACCTATGGCCGCAGCCTGTTCATGCATTTTTCTGACTTTCTCCACACTCCTGTGCTTTGCTATGCTTGGCCGACCTGTTATGAGTTCGGGCTTCATTTGAAATCTCTATGAGAGAGAGAGCTCGAGGGTAAGCTATTTATTTATAGCTTCCATGGCTTTTAATTTTTCACTCTGGCCCTATGGCCGCGGCTAACACAACTTTTAATGTCTCTACTTTGTATCTTTTGTGTTCACACTTACTATTTATGTGCTCTACTTCTACTATGAGAGCTCGACTGCCATTTTGAGAGCTCGAACTCTTGGTTTTTGGATGCTCTCTGGAGCTCTTGGCCATGGCTATACACACTCTCCACAGTCTTGAACTGGTAAGCCACCTATTAGCTAGATATTTCCTTCTTCAGAGACTTAAAGAATCTCTCCTTTACTTATGAATTCCTGGCCATGTTCAGGCCGCACCAGATGTGTATCATAGAAAGCATTATTTTAGAGGTTCTGGGCTCGACCCAAAACAAGAAATTCTCCTTCTTGTATATTTGAGGATGAATCCCTTCGTGGGTATCATGAGAATTGAATGAGAGCTGCATTTCCTCCATTTCGAAGCTCGACCCGTCACATAAAATTTGCATTTCATGCTTTTGCTATTTTATGTAAAACCCCATATGGGTTATCACTACAACTGTATTTTCTTGTATTTTAAATGTAAACCCTGAAAATGGGTACTTGAGATTCAAAACTGTATATTCATTTTTGTATGATTCTCATGGGTTTGACCCAAATGACCAGTGGCCTATTTCGCACTTCTAAAACAAAATAACGACTTGGTATTTGTCTATTCTCTTTTATTATTCAGTTTATAAACTCAGCCCATGATGGCTGGTGATATTCTTTGATATTCTGACTGTATTTTCAAACCCCACTGTGGGCTTTCCTTAAAATGAAGAAAACTGCTTCTTGAAGATTGGGCTTGAAATGTACTCTTATTTCTGCATTCGTGAAACACATTTCTGAAACCCTCACCATATGAGGTCAGTTGTAATATGGAGAGGTTGCATATTTCAATACTTGTTTTAAACTGGGCTTCTTTATCATTTGAATTCCTTACTTTTAGCATGCTTCTGTAGTTGTCTCCTTATGAAGCAAAATGAGCCACAAATTCATGAAATTATGGAAATGTATTCTTTGTTTGTATTACAGCCATATGAGTTCATTCATGTAATATGCAGGATTGAGCACTATAAATGCGAACCCCAATGTGGGTGCATGAAAACAAACAAGAACCATAAATTTTGACTTTTGTGCACAACCCTAGCTCCCTTTGGCTTTCGAATTTTCAATAACCAGCACATATATATCTAGAAAATTAGAACAATCTGTGTCATTCCATGACACAGGTATACCAGACTACTGCTCCATGCTGTTTTCTTCATACATAGAATTTTTTTTTGGATTCCTTCATTCCACCATACAACAACTCTTGCCTTCTGTCTTGGACTTTATGTAAAAATTTAATTGAGCATAGTAGTTCTTTGGACTGCACCTACTCATATGTTCCTATGCATAACTAACACCTCAGAAGCACCTTCTGGAATGAAACTGTTATCATTTCATGTCGTTCTGGACCAATCATTTCTCACCTTGTGATTCTTAAAGCTGTATTTACTTATTAGTCAACTGGAACTGGTTATTCATTTGTCGCCTGAATGCACTGTCTGTCTTTCATACACTTGAGCTTCAACATGGTACTCTTCATGCATTTTTATGTTCCACTTAACAACCTATTCTTTAAATCTACTCTCTTTCATGATGAAAAACCAAAACAAAACTCTCCACTGAGGCATAGTGTATGCATGTTCACTGTCCTTGACTGTGAAAAGAATATTGATGAACTGAACCACCTTGCATGACATATATAATCATAATAAACAAAAAACACAGAACTATACAACAATGTTTGATATAAATGTATTCAGCTGAATTAATCAAGTGAATTAAACTCACTGTTCACCTGTAGCTTTCAGAAAAATAATCCACCTAATTGTTATGAATGTACAGTTGGTTTAGTAGCTCGATAGATAACTATGCTTTACTCTTTCAGTTGTATCACTCCTTTTGATGAATATATGATGATGTAATCTTTAAATCAACCCACTTGTAATGAATAAGGGCAACATGCCGAGCTCTACCCTTGTGGGAGCCCATTTTTCTCCACATGCTTGGTCTTCAAATAATGATCAGCTTCGTGACTTTACCTATACCTGCACAAAGAAACAAACAATGTTAGCATAAAAACAAAATATGATGATCGTGTTGATGTTTTCTTTCAGCTCATTTCTTCTGCACTTCTTCGATTGCTTCAATGTATGATTAATACTAGGCTGCACTATTGTTGGTGACTCATATAGGTTACTTCATAATCGGATCCATTGACACCCCCCTCTTTTTCTCTTACAGGTCAATCGGAGCTCGAGAAGACAAAGATGCACCATTCAGCGTCGACCATCGATAATCAGGCATTGATGATTATGTCGTCACTTATATGTTTTATCTTTCACATCTTCAACAGTGCAGTGAGTTATTAATGATGCGTTGTGATAGTCACATCCATGACTTGTGTGGATATTTGATTGCAATTCTTGCTTTTCACTTCGAAAAGAAAATGCATTTAAATGCAATGTTATAATATCATTCTGATTCTTGCAATCAAATGAAACTATGTAAATATGAATCTTTTCATGAAATGAACGAAAGCATTTAAAATGCTCTGTTATTTATATGCTCAATTTTGTACTTCATTTAATTCTGGAACATCTGAGTAGCATTCTGAAACTCTGATTTCTTCTTTTAAATGCACAACTGTCACTTGATGAATAATGATAAAAATGCAAAACAACACTCAAACATAATCTGCAATTTCACCTCATGAGATAATATTGTTCAGCCAACTCCACCAATCGAGCTGTGGTGAAAAATTGGTAACACACATCAATACCCAATCTCATTTTGTAGTACTATCATCCAAAACCTTTCTTCTTTTCGTATATATTATTATTATTATTTTTCTACTCAAGCCAATTTCACTTGAAAGTCAGAGATTTGATGTTTTCTTTGCATTTTCGGACTTGTGATAGACGTCAACATCACTCTTATTGAAATGATCTTATCAGTTGATTGATATTTATATCAATGGAACTCAAACCTTTTGTAACATTTTGAACAATATCTTTTTATAGGTCTCTTTTCCTCTCTTTTTTTAAAATCTACAACAAAAATTGTCATGGCTCTTTTATCTCATTATGAGTAAGTATACTTGATAATAGTTGGGATTTACCAAGTGTATTCAAGTGCATGTGGATGGAAACTTTTTGTGGCACTTTAAAATATATTTAAATTATAAATTTAGTACTAATATATTTGATCCTTATCTTAAAGTTATGTGAAATCTGATTATGACAATCAATGGTAATTGTTCTTTACCAAAACTAGTGCATATTTTTGGTTTCTTATCAAGTGAAAAAATGAAGAAAAAATGAAGAAAAAATGGGCATAGATTAATTCTCTAATGTCCTAGTTGTGATGGCTAGGTCAAAGGATGGAAGGGCAAGAATAAATATGAAGATAGGACATTCAAGTCTCCTAATAAATCTAAAGTGTTGGAATTATGGTAGGAGAGGTCACATAGGAGTAAATACAAGTCTTGAAGAAATATGATTCCTTTAATAAATCACTAGAAAATGATGAGTTTAATAATGAAATTTCTATCTCCAATAACATGCTATCAATGCAATGATCTTAGTTGATGGAAATGATAAGCTTTGACCACAACATGAGAATAATATAGATATAATATATGTAGACACTGAAAAATGTCCTAAGTCTGCGAGCGTCATTTTTCTGTCTTCGTCCTTCCATAATTGAATAATTTTAATTATTCAATTATGTTTGATCATATTCTTCTATTAATTAGATAATTTTTAATTATTTAATTAATTCACTTTCTAATCTTTATTCTATCCTGATCGATTAAATAATTTAATTGTGTCACTAATATAACCCTTTCTTCTATAATTAAATAAACCATCATTTATTTAATTATTTCTCTATAGTTAGATAATAATTATTATTATTTGACCTTTTATTCCTTCATGATTATATAATTGTTGAAATTATTTAATTCCTCTCCAATTTCCATCCTCAAATTTAATTAAATGCTCCACCTTTTATTTCCTCCAAATAAATAATTTGAATAAATTATTTATTTTCCACTTGTCCCCTTTCTCCATTTTCCTCCATTTTTGAATAAATTATTTAAAATAAATTATTTATGCACCACCTGGTCAAAGATGCCCTGTCATTCATTTCTATCATAGCCTTCATTGTTGTCATAGTCGTCAGGTGTCATACCTGTCATGATTCCTCCAAGAATAGCATATTCTTGGTGCATCAATTTTGGACCATTGATCTTGGCATCTTTTCTGAGACTCAATCTCAACCATCCATTCTGTAACCTCCCTCTCATGCATCCTCCACCAATGATCTTGGAATAATTTGAGAGGATTAATCTCAGCCATCCATTTGAAAGGTTGTCTATAAAAGCAGCCTTCCCCCTCCACTTTGGCCTTAACAGCTAATTGTCTCCAACTTTCTACTTACAATTTTATAGTTATTTGCACATGTGAAGCAGCAAATCTGAGGGAAAAGATTGCAAAAAGGAGAAATAGGAGAGCAAGGGAATTGAATCAACCAATATGAGGAGTAATTTGTTTTATGTTTTGTTTTCCTAATTCTCTCCATTATTTTGTATTCTCTTGTTGATGTGGTTTTTTGGTCTAGAGGTGTTAGATGTCACTATTCTAGGCTAGAAATCAACAATCCCATCTCACATTGGTGAACCTGACGCAAGCATACTTTTTTGTAAATTTTTTGTACAGATTTAACTTTTATTGTAGATTTTGAGTACGAAACAACGCAATTGTCAAGCACACTGACACATTTGTTGAGAAGCAACACATTTTTCAAATGCAACATCACACTTGTCTTGAAATGATGCATCTGCAGATGGCATCCTTGGGTGGGAAAATTTTGAATTTGAAAATGCAATGAAACCATCCTCATCCGGCGCAACACAGTGACACAATTGACGAAAGGTATGATACAATTGCTTGTCAGGTAAAAATTTCAGTTTTAGTTTCTTTTTCATCTTTTTTTTGCTTTCTACGAGTTGAATGGGGTTTTTGGGTTCTGATATTCTGTCTACAGCGTGTAGCTTTAAGTGGATTCCCAAAATCGCTTCTTGGAGCAACAAAAAAATTGAATCCTCTAGTTCTAGTTTTTCTTTTTACTTTCATTTCTTTAGCTTAGTTGTTTGATTTTGGTTTTGGTTTGGTGTTAACTTGGGGTTTGTGCAACTTTTTCATTGGTCCAAGACTTTTCTTTTGAGACTACTAACAAGTGGTTTTGTAGGTTCGAATGTCCAAGAAGTTTATTTTGAAACTACTTTGCATGTTTTAGATTAGAAAACATTTCATTTTGGTGCTTAAAATTAATGATTATCTTTCTCACATAGCTTTAACTAGGGGGTAAAAGAACACCATGTCTTAGTGTTTGAGGGTGGTAGGTATTATGCTCTCACCTTGTGTAAACTTGGTGATTAGAAAGCCAAACCCATCTAATTTTTTTTTTACCCATTAGAGGGCCTGCCTTAGTCGGAAAAAGTACTCACCCTAAGGGAACAACCCAAGCGATAACAAGCTAAAGCCAAGTCCTTCTAAACCGCTATATAAATTTTTGGCTGTGAGGAAAGTTCGCAGTCAACAGGATGGTACGTGATAGTTCTCTTGTAGTATCTTTATGATATGAGAAACCCTTGTTCTAAGGGATGGGAGACCTCTCGAGGGAGTTTCTCATCGTATCCCCTAAACCAGATGCCCTTACTAGACACCTTTTGTTTTTAGAAGCCTATCCATTTTTAGCCATTTCTTGGTATGGTGTAGGGTATAGTAACATGCCCGAAGTTACTCATTACTAACTCCCTTGAGTAGAGATAGCAATTCCTAGGAAGTGACTACCCAAGAATCCAAAGTTGGTGTGCCTGTAGAAGTGAGTGTCGTGGAGGGGAGCTAGTGCCACCAAACTTCTAATTTATTTTCTCTTGAGAAGGAGAGGTGTTTAACACCAATCTTGGGTATTTCAGTGGGTCTATACCAAGTATACAAACCCTTTTCCTATTCAGATTGTGCTTGTTTTATTGTTAGAATTTCACATCAAACAAATCCTAAACAAAGTGTTTGATACTATCTATTGTGTTTTTCAGTCATACTTCATCATAAACAATCAAAAACTTGGATCAAAATTGCTGAAAAACACTAAAACTAACAAAAACACCACTCTATGAACTGCAACTGTGAAACATAGACCATAAATTGCCAATGTGAACCACAACTATTAGCTTAAAAACCACAACTATCATTCTAAAATGCATTTGTCAAAAACAGAGCCGCATCTATCAACCTGAGCCACAACTATGAAATGAAACTAATAGAAATTGAACCACAATTGCCTGCTAAATAAAATTTTCTAAAATCTATGTCTAGAGTCTGATCAAAACCATTTTACAATGACCTCTATCAGATAAAATAGAGACCTGGATGTCTTCCCAACTCATTTTAGCATACCCATTAGGGAAACATTGCATTATAGGTTGCATTTCTTCATCCCTTGTATTGCACAAATTAAACCTTGACCTTTAGGCTACATGTAAACCTTCAGATTTTGAGCATAGGGAGACCTTTGAGCTTTTGGAAATTCTTGGTTACTTATTCTATTTTTCATTGACCATTTTCATTTGTCTTATCATTGTCACTTTGTCAAGTTGAGTCTTGGTCTTGTCTCTTGGTTGTGGTTGTCCTCTTATGGTCAATGACATTTGGAATTTGTTTCCTTGGATTCACATTATCTTGAGTGCCACCCTTTGTTTAAAATTTTAGGGTTCCTTTGCATTTAGACTCATCTTCCTTAGATTTCACTTTACCCCTTATTCTAAAAATACAAAAAAATATAGCTCACTTTACCCTTAGTATCATATCAATCCATCATTATCCTTGCATCTTCATATCCCAAAATACAAAAAATACAAAAAACATAGATCAATCTCATTTAACCTTAGTTACATTATCATCCTAATCTTGCACTAGCATCATCTAGTCACCTTATCACTCACTTTGACAATCACCCAATCACCCAATCTTTTAGTGTCCTTTAGCATTCTTTATCCCTCATCTTTTAGACATTACCATCCTTGCATTTACACCCTTGCATTTTCATATCCTAAAGTCCAAAAATAAAATACAAAAATACAAAAACATAGCATAGTCTCATTACCATTTTGCATTATCCCCAACTTTCAAAAGTCTCACATGGTTGGAACAAGGTCATAATCCAAACGAAAGGACATGGATTTCCTAAGTGACCCCTTTCCTGATAATGTTATAGATTCAAATCAATCTACACCCCACAACAACACACCACAAAGAGAACAAAGTAACCCTTGGGAAGACATAAACTTTGAAGTAGTCAACAAAAAATTGACCCCTCAAGAGATTGAAAGGGCTTATCAAGATCCAAGCCTTATAAGCATAGTTGACCAACTTGTTAGTGCCAACCCAAACAAATTTTTCTATGCATTAGCTAAGAAGGGTGCCAAGTTATCTCAAGGTTATGACATATCAACTATCATAGAACAAGAAACTGAAAATCCATTTGGCATGCCCTCATCACAACAAATGAAAAACATACCCCTTGGGACAATTGTACACATGACCACTACCACAACAACACACATTCCAAACATCCCAACTCATGCCACTACACAAGGTCCAACTTTCACATTTGGTAGTTCCTCAAACACCATGGGTAAGACTTTCACGAATCCTCTCTTTCAAAGCACAAATCAAGGGTCCACATCCCAAGGTCCTACACCTTTTATCCAAAATCTAAACCAAGGTCACACATCCTTAAACTAAGATGCAAACCAAAACACAAAACAAGGGCCCTCATTCCAATTCCAAAGTGCGCCTTGGTCAAACCAACCCCCACCAAATAACCCTAGAAAAGTGTGCATCATCTCACAAAAGACCCCAAGTCAAAACCACAACCAAGTGTCTACTACAAACCAAGGGTCTATTCCACTACTTCAAAATACAAACCAAAGACCCCTTCCATCATTCCAAAACTCCACTCAAGGGCCAACACCATCACTTCAAAATTTCAACCAAGGGAACATTCGCTCACATCAAAACATCAATCAAGGGCCCACACCTTCATATCAAAATGTAAATCAAGGTCCTATACCCTCATTTGCAAACCAAGGATTCAATTTTCAATTTCAAAACATGAATCAAGGGTCTGTACCTCAACTCCAAAATGCCATACCAAATACAGACATGATATTTGGAACCAACCTAAACAACAATCTCATTCTAAATCAAAACAACTCACATCCATATAACAATCAAGGTCTTATATCACAAAACATCAATCAAAATCCAAACCCAACACATGACCTCAATGCCAACATTATTGCACCACATCAAAAAAATGCGACATCATCCCTTGTAGACTATTTGATCCAACACATGCAAACCCTTGAACAAAGCATGGCCAATATGCAATTGGGAACCAACAAGAAGACATATTTTGTAGAGGATTTGTGCCCTTTTCCATTTGATCGAAACTTATACATGCCACCCTTTCCCCTAAATTTCACAACACCACCATTACCTAAATATAAGGGGACAGTGGATTTGGTGGAACACATCTGTGAATTCAACACAACATACATGGAAGTTGCATATGACCCCACCTACTTGATGAGGTTATTCCTACGAAGTTTTACAGGGGAAACTTTAGATTGGTTCTCACATCTTCCACAAGGCATCAGAACATGGGGTGAACTTGCCAAAAAATTCATCAATCATTTTTCCTTTAACATTAAAAATGATGTCACCCTTGCAACATTGAGCACAACTAAGCAAGAAGAAGGGGAATCACTTACCTTGTTCTACTAGAGATGGCAAGGCTTAGTTAGCAAATTCCCTTGTCATATTCCTAGAAAACAACTTGTCACCATGTTTGTAGAAAACCTTAACGGAGAGTTGATGAGTCAAATTCAAATCCAATGTTACACAACCTTTGAAGAGATTCTTGAGAAGGGTGTCCTTATTGAGAAAGGCCTTATCACTAGAGGAATGGTCAAGATAAACAAAGACAATTAGAAACCCAACAATGACAAAAGAAAATACTGGTCCTGAAACAAAAATGTCACAAACGATAGAGTTGTTGATGCCAAACTGACAACCAAAGGACCAATCATTCAACTTAAAGGTCTTTCTTCATCAAACACATCCAATACACCAAGTAACCCAACACGAGGTCAAAACCAAACACTGAATGCTATCCAAAGCACCCAACAAAGAAAAGGTCATCCCCGTACCAAGAGAACATACCCTTGGGTGAACCTATCAAATCAATCCTCAAACAACTTTTGTAGTCTAATGTCATTACACTGCTAGATACCAATAATTATGAACCTTCCTTAATCAAACTAGATTGGTGGGAAGATGACAAATACTGTGAATATCATCGCACAAAAGGACACAAGAAATCTAGATGTTGGACACTTAAGAACATCATTCAAGACCTTATTGAGGATCAAACCATTTCAATTGATAATTCACAAGGAAAAACCAATGTTGATCATATAATATTCAAGACCCCTTTGCAAGACCATGATAAGGGAAAAGCCTCCAATTCAGGGAATAAGAACAACAATTCCAACTATGTAGCTGTCAAACATGATTAAAGCACCATCATTCTTAATGTGACACCCTTTGATGACCGCATTGCCACTATCACCATAAACAAGCCAAAGTCAAACTGTGTTGTCACTACCCATAGAACCAGGATAACCATTCTAGGTCCATCCATAAGTCCTCAACCAAAGGATCAATATAATCTCCTAGACCAGTTAGGGAAAACTCTAGTGCAAATTTCTATCTTGGAGCTCCTTCGCATTTCACCATAGCATAGAGCAATCCTTGACAAAGCCCTACAAGAAGCCTCCATTCCCACAAACCTAGATGTCAATGAATTTTAGGCCATGGTTGGATACCTTGGTATACCACACCACGTCACCTTCTCCGAACAAGACTTTTCAGCACCAAGATCTAACTTTAATAGTCCTCTACATTTAGAAGTATGCGTTAACACCCACAAGATCAGACGAGTCTTAGTAGATGGTGGAGTAGGTTTGAATATTTGCTCACTAGAATTAGTGAAGGAATTAGGATACTTTGAGAATTGCATTGACCAAACCAAGAAAAATATAATCAAAGCTTATGATGATGTTGAACGATCCTTTGAAGGAATAATTTCACTCCCAGTGAGGGTTGGCCCAACCATACAGGACACAGTATTTCACGTCTTGGATTTGGATTTACATTATAATCTCCTCCTTGGTTGCCCATGGATCCATGCCATGAGGGCTATTCCGTCCACCTATCATCAATGCCTCAAGTTCCCACATAATAACATTGAAATCACTATTCCAGGTGACCCCGATCCTTTCCAATATTGTTCCAACCTTAAAGGAACTGTCGAACGTCAAGTGCCCATCAATTAAGAGGCCTCATCTTCCACTTCATCCACCACTCCATCCCACTACATTGATATATCCACCCTTGTCAAATCATCCAACTCATTCATTACACCTTCCACGCCTAAAATACAGATCCAAGATAAAGGATGCATAGAGTACATTATGAAGAGTCTCTTTTTCATTGGAAAGCTACCTAAGTCACCAAAGTCACGAAAAATTGCATCCTATGCAGCCCAAATTTGTCATTCACAATCCTCATATCACCTTCACTAGATGGGGGGAACTTACTAAGGAATCCTTAGATGACCACATTCTTACATGGTTGTACAAGGAAGAGGACATTGAAAGTAAGAAATTTCCAATTGAATAGTATCCAAAAGGGTTCCAAATAATGAAATGACATGGATATGATGGACGTAGTGGCCTTGGTCTGAACAAGCAGGGAATTTTGGAACCTTTACAGCCTCCTAGGCTAATAAGTCATCAAGGGCTAGGGTTTGTTTCAGTAAAAGTGACTATCTGAGGTATCGGGTCACCCTCAAGTGAGATTGCTAGTGCTTTAGATGAAAGCAAGACATATGAAAACCCTTGGGATTATGATGTTGATTCCAATGAGTATGAATGGGACTCCTTATCCTCCACCACCTTCATGGAGCTAGATAAACTATTTGGGGAATTTGACCAAATGCTTACCCTTGATTCTTCACAAAATCCATCAAATACCCGTCTGAGAATGTCTTTGACTAAAGAAGAATGGCTCCAACACTATTTTTGGAAATCCATTGATTTATCCTCCTAGGAGCCTAATGACTCTAGTTCCATCTTTACCCTATCTACCTACACAATGACCCTTGACAATACCAATGATGGCTTACCTCTTGTCTACCCTAAACTCATAGATTGGGATCAACAAGTACCACCAAGTTTAGATACTTTTGAGAACAACAAAGCTATTGTTGAGTTCATGGGGCTTCATGATGGAATACCAAATGGAGATCATAAAGTTGGATTTTCCATAGAACTCAATTATGCCACATACTTTGGTGAGGTTGTCCTGTCCTCTAGTCACAAAAGTGAAAACGAAAAACATAAAAATAAAAATAATAGGTCTTTAGGTGAAAACCAAAAGGCGCCTGCTAACTACAAAAAAGTAAAAAATAAAGGAAGTATCTGAAGGTGAAAACCTCTTTGAGGCACTCGAGGATGGAGGACAGGATTATCTCCCAATAGACCGAGAGAGATTGTTGTTGCTTATTGAAATATTCTAAACCAATTTTTTTCAATTTTTGATTACAACAACCACTTCAACACACACCCGTTAGGGTTAGCTCTAAAAACCAAAGATGCGGAATACAACTCTAACCAAGGATGTACACCAGGATCCCGAGTTGGGCAAGGTGTGAGCATATGGTCAGAGGATCTTCAAGTACTGCTGAACTGAGTAACTCTAACCAAGAATGTGTCCAAGGTGGACGAACATATGGTTAGAGGGTCCCTACAACTTACAATACTGAAAGTAAACTCGACGCCAAGGATGTGCTTTCCAACCCAGAGTGGGAATGGAGCTACCATATGGTGGAGATACTAAGAACTACAATGCAATTCAAATCATAAGATAGGCGGAAATCCAACCTCTTCCACTTATTCAGTGGGTATTACAAAGCATGAAGAGATAGATTAAGAAGTGCTGACAGTACTATTGTTTAGCTTACAAAGTAATAGAGAGTGCCTGCAAAGAACAAAGATTAGAAGCTCTCCAATCCTGCAATAATGAACTAAGATCTCTCCAAAGCCCAATGAGACTTTCTAGTCACAAACCCTTCACCAAAATGCATTTACCTAAATCTGATATGACAAAACATGGACTGAAAATGCATAACCAGCAACACAGAACCCTACTAAAATTCTTGCAACCCACACTAGACTCACCCAAATGACTCCCAATAAAATGCATTAGCTTTCTAGAATGATGTCGCCCAAGTAAGAACCATAAAATTGACCCAAAGTTTGATATATAATTTTTGCAAAAACTTCAAGAGAACCCAAATGGTACGACCCTCAAGGAGAGGCAATTTCTTTATATAAAATTCATTTCTTTGTCATAAAATCTACAACCTGTCAAGTAGGGTCGCCCTTGCTAGAGAAACACAATGAGACAATACCTAGAATGAGATAATTTTTATTTTCAAATCTATGAATGAAACTCACTTTCAGCCAAGATAATCAGCAACTCCAAAAAATTAACTAGAATGCAAGGAAACAACTACAAAATGCAAAACAACCACTACAATGCCAAAAATCACTACAAATCCACTCAACTATCATCTAACATCTCCACTAATTGCTATCTTTCAAGCAAGAAGTTGAGCCAAGGCTAGGAGGCATACATTCCTCGAACCAATCCCAGTACCATTTCGGCATCATAACATTACTGAATTCATAAGATGATCAAAAGAAGGGAAGAGGCCTCCTTTTATAAGCCCAACAAGGAATCTCTAGAAGCTTCTAGAAGTGGCGCCCTAATTTTCAAATTTGAGATAACCTTTTTCCCTCTAAGAATGGCGTCCCACCTTCCAAGCAATATTTTGACTTTATTTTAAATCAATTCCCTCATCAAAGTTGGTGTCCAATTCAAGCATTATATTAGACCTTAGGAAAATATTAAATTACCTCCAATGAGGCGTCCACCCATGAAGACCACCATTTTAGAACAACTTGAAGTGATGAAGTTAGGCCAAGGGGTCAACATTAAAATATAACATTATTTAAATTAATTGAACTTATCTCTCCAAAATGCATCCCAAGGCCAAAAATGAACAAACCAACTGAACTGGCTGAAGAAGAGAGCCAACTGCCTGAAAACCACAGGACCACTACCAGAAATAGAATTTACTAAAAATAGTAAATTCTGGAAGGTGCTCAGATTGCACTGCAAGTCATACCACTGCGAAGCTCTCTGAAAACCCAGAAAGAATCAGCACTTCAATCTCCAAAATTTGAGCAACAACAACCTCCAAAACAAAAACCCTAATTTTACCCTCTGAGTAGCCAACGGTCAACTGAAGTGATCACGCTAGAGAAGGGGACATTATAGTTATAGAAGAAACAAAGGAAGTCAACATTGAAACAACATATAACTCCAGAATAATACAGTTAGCAACATCCTTGACCATTGAGGAAAAGCCTGAGTTCATTGCATTCTTCTCGGAAATACAAGTCAATTTCGCATGGTCATATGCCGATATGCCTAGATTGGATCCTGAATTGGTTCTACATCACTTACCATTGCTACCAAACTCAAAGCCATTCAAATAGAAGTTAAGAAAATTGCACCCCCAGATTGTACTCCTAGTTAAGGTGGAACTCAAGAAGCTCTTAGATGTCGGATTTATTCGCCCAATTGATTATGTTGAATGGATATGAAATCTAGTTCCAGTCACAAAACCAAACGGTCAAATCATAGTTTGCATGGATTTTTGAGACCTCAATAAAGCTTGTCCTAAAGATGACTTTCCTCTGCTGAATATTGACATCATAGTGGATTTAACTGTTGGACATGAAATGCTATCACTAATGGAAAAATTCTCTGGATCAATCAGATTAGAATTGCCACTAAATATCAACCAAAAATAGCTTTCAAATGCACTTGGGGAACTTTTTGTTGGAATGTCATGTCATTTGGATTGAAAAATTTCAGAGCCACCTATCAGAGAGCCATGACTACAATTTTTCATGACTATATGCATGTCCTTATGGAATATTATGTTGATGACTTTCTCTCCAAATCTTTAGAATGAGGTGGACACTTAGCAATCTTGGATAATATTTTCACCTGACTGGAAAAATATCCACTTAGGCTAAATCCAAAGAAATGTGTTTTTGGGGTCCAATCAAACAAACTCTTGGGATATATAATCTCTCATAGAGGAATAGAAGTTGATCCCGCAAAATAAAAAGCAATCTTAGGCATGCCACCACCAACCAATATCAGTCAGTTAAGGACATTACAAGGAAGACTACAATCAATCCGCAGGTTCATTGCCCGGCTAGTAGACAAGACCCATCCATTCCAACATTTGTTAAGGAAAGGTGTGCCCTTCAATTGGACTAACAAGTGTCAAGAAGAATTTTATCAAATCAAGAAGTATTCATTGACTCCACCAGTCCTTATGCCACCAATTGATAGAAGATATCTAATACTATATGTGATAGCTACTACATTAGCACTGGGGGCACTTTTAGCACAAAATGATAACGATGGCAAGGAAAGGGCAATATACTATATCAGCTGCACTTTAGTTGGGTATGAGCTAAACTATAGTCCTATTGAGTGAGCATGTCTAGCAGTGATATTCACAACACAAAAATTGAGACATTACATACTAAATCACAAAACCAAGTTAATTTCCAAAATTGATCCTTTGAAATATCTACTCAGCAAAGCAGCATTGACAGGTAGGCTAGAAAAATGGGTTATGATCTTGAGTGAATATGGCATTGAGTACGTTGACAACAAAGCAATAAAGGGGCGGGTAATAGATGACCAACTCATAAATGCGCCATTAAAAGCAGACCATCCTTTGGTGTCTGAGTTCCCAGATGAATCAATCCTTGTCATAGACACACCAACCACATGGAAGTTATACTTTGATGGATCTTATACAAGTCATGGATCAAGAGCTGGTATTCTATTTGTCACACCTCAAGGAGACTCCATTCCTAAGTCATTTTGTATAGAATTTTTGTGCACAAATTACATGGTTGAATACAAAGCATTACTGATAGGAATTTAGATGGCAATAAGTTGGAAAATTAGGAACCTTCAATTTTATGGTGATTCCCAATTAGTGATTAAGCAATTCAATGATGACTATGATACCAAGGATGAGAAATTGATGCCCTACAAGCGCATGGTAGACAGCTTCTGACTATAATTTGACAATATTTCCTTTGAGTAGATACCACGAATCCAAAACAAAGCAGCTAATGCAATGGCTACCATTGGATCTCTCTTGGACATCCCTAATAATGCAGCTCATTATGAGTTCTTGGTGGAACAATTTTTGATCCCTACAATCAATGTCCTCGAAACTAAACTTGTGTGTGAACTTGTTGGTCTTGAATCTCCTTGGTACAAAGACATCTATGCCTATTTGCATGACCAAATTATCCCTCTAGACTTTTCCCTTAACCAACACAAAACCTTTATTCACCAAGCATCCAAATATGCCATCATTGGAGACACCCTTTATTTTCGTAGCTTAGATAGTACCCTTCTTCGGTGTCTCGATTCAAATGAAGCACAAATAGCCTTACAAGAGGTACACCAAGGTATATGTGGAGCTCACTCTACTGGTCCAACCTTAGCTAAAAATCTCATAAGAATGGGATATTATTGGCCTATGATGGAATGGGATGCTCATCACTTTGTGAAGAGATTTTTCCAGTATACTAGATTCATGGAGATTTATACATGCACCAGCTCAGGAACTTCAACCACTCATTTCGCCTTGGCCATTTTCTCAATGGGGACTCGACCTCGTAGGAAATATCCATCCCACCTCTTCTAATGGACATAAGTTTATCCTTGTTGCTATTGCGTATTTCACGAAATGGATTGAAGCCATCCCATTGACTTACATTACTAGAAAACAAATAGCCAAATTCATCCTAAATTATATCATTTTTCGCTATGGTATTCCACAATCCATCATCACTGATAATGGTCACCCTTTCAAAAAACAATATGTCCATGAGCTTTGTGACAAATTCCATATCCAACATCATTTTCCCACTCCATATTACCCCCAAGATAATTTCCAAGCTAAGGTGTCTAATAAGACCATCCTGAATATCCTAAAGAAGATCGTCAATGACGCTAGCTACGACTAGCACCTACAACTCGATCTTTCTTTACAGGCCTACCATACTAGTGTCCGTACTCTGACTGGATCCACTCCATATTCCCTTGTCTATGGGTCTAAAGCAATACTTCATATAGAGGTAAAACTACCCTCTTTACAAGTCTCCATGCAAGGCTTGATTGATCAAGAGGAATATTGTGTATCCCGTCTGCATGAGTTAGAGTTACTGGATGAAAAGAGACAAAATGCCTTAACACATCTACAAGAATACCAGAATCACCTTTGATGCAACTATAACAAAAAGGTATGACCTAGAATCTTTGACATTGGATATTTAGTCCTAAGAGAAAATCCAAAGAATCAAGCAGAATGAGAAAAACCATGAAATTTTGAACCTAATTGGTTGGGCCCTTATATCATCATAACATCATATGGATCAGGTGCTTATCAACTTTCTACTCCTGAAGGAGATCCATTGTCTAAACCTATCAACAACATGTACCTCTACAAATATTACACTTGATTCTCAAAGTATCCCCTTAAAAAATTAAAAATACAAAAAAAAATCAAAAAATGGTCACCCTGATGAAAACTTGGCAAAAGGCATCTGGGTGACACCAAAAAAATAAAAAAATGGAAAAATAAAAAAAATAGTAAAGAGAAATAATTTGTCCAAAAGTGAAAACCACTTCGGTGGCACTTTGGATAAGTACCATGGTGAAAACCTAGCAAATAGGCTCCATGTGTAGTCAGTTCCTACTCCCTCGTCTACGATCACTCCATTTGATCTCCCCCTTCCATTTATCCATTTGCACATGCCATTCACCCATAATAAATTTTGTCATCCTTCCATGGCCTGGAAACCACCGACATTTGGGTATCCCGATCATCCTTTACATTCACCGTTATCTCTTTGCACATAATAAGCGGGTCTCACATTGACTGGGGGCAATTCCTTGATCTATGTCTTTATCAGCATCATAAAATCCAAAAACATAAAAAAAACATCAAAATCCTCAAATTAGAAAACATCAAAATCCCAAAAAAAATTAGAAAACATCAAAATTCAAAAAAATTAGAAAACATCAAAATCCCAAAAATAGAGTTTGAGTTTGAGTCTGAGTTAGTTTGTGTTAGAGTGGTTGAACTATGTTGCCTCTACATGTTTTCTATGTAGGCAAGGCTCATCTTAAATGAGCTCCCGAGGCATTAGGTCAGTCCTTTTAGGTGGTCCAAATAAAATAATGACTTAGTCTTTTGTTGAATACGACAAAGTCAAGTCATGTCAAACTATGAGGTCACTGTGCATTGCTACGTAGGAAAGGCCATCTGTTGATGAACCCCTAAGGCCCCCTAGATCAAGTCCCTTAGGGTTCATCGAGTCTGGTCGTGTCCTTGGTCTGAAAACAGTCATCATTTAAACCAAATCACTAAACAACAAACAAGTAAAACCAACAAAATCATTCATCAATCAATCATTCTATCATCAATCAATCTGGTCATTCAACTAGAATGGGGCATCATGTCATTTGTCTCATTTGGTCTTATCTCTCTTCTTTTATCAAGATGTTTCCTTCCTGAGATTATACTTTGTCAACTTTGGCATTCAACTTAAACAGGATATGTCTTTCTTGTAGATAGGTGCCTTGTGAATACTTTTCATTTGGTCAACTTTATCAAATGTGCCCCTTACCCCAAAATAGGACATGTCTTTCCTGCAGTTAGGTATCGTCACATCGCTTGGTCCTATTCATCAATCTTTGTCAAACAAATGATCAATCTTTGTCACAATTAATCTTGTCAACCTTGTCAATCAATCTCTCCTTGATCAGGATGTGCCCTTCCTAAAACTAGGCACGGTCAATCAATATTTATCAAATCACTCAATCGTATCATCTTGATCAATCAATTTTTCCTTATTCAGGATGTGTCCTTCCTAAAACTAGGTATAACCTTTATCAAATCAATTTGTCAACTTTTGTGAACTTATCAATCAATCTTTGTCATCCTATCAATCAAATCCATTTGTCAACTTTTGTCAACTTATCAATCAATCTTTGTCAACCTATCGATCAAATCAATTTATCAACTTTTGTCAATTATCAAACAATCTTGGTCAACTTATCAATCAAGTCAGTCATCTTGGTCAAACAAATAATCTCATCAAAACTAGTGGAAAGCATTATCTATCTTGGCAAACACTTTGGGTTGGAATTGTCTTATCATCTTGATTGATTTTGGGTCATGTTAGTAGTCTCCTCGAGGGTGTCCTATCAACGGATTTAGAGGGACGATGATGGATCATGATCTCTTTTCTTTGTTTGTTGTTTGTGGTTTGTCTTGGCAAAAAGACTGGGACAATTGGGTCCTTAGTATGAGCTGGGGCATTCCTTGTCTTTTTGACTGCTTGTTTTTCCCAAATGGTCACCTTGCACACCTTAGTCTATGTCATACCATGGTGTTTGTGAAATATTTGTGACATTTTTGATGCCCAATGATGATAAAAATAAAAATTTAAGCATGAAAGTTGGATTCCTTTATCATTCTTGATCTAACCTTATGTCTCCATCTCCTTTATCTTTTCCATGCTAACATTCACCTCCTCCTTCTCCACACTAACATTTCTTCCGTCTGCATCTTGACAGAGTCCTGTGACACACAAAAAAATATTGCATTCATAATTATGTTAGCTTGCATCATAGAAAACTCCATCATAATAAACATCATTTTCATATTAGGTCCCATATATTTGCATAAGAAAATACAAAAAACACAAAATGCATCCATACAACATCCATATTTCATCATCATATTAGTGTCATTTGCATTATGCTTTCCATTACAACATTACATCCCATATCACATAGTATTGAATTCCATAACATGTTGCATTACAACCCATTTACATTGCATTTCATATAACATCGCATTTTTCATATCGTCACATATATTCATATTACATTAAATATCACATATTTTCCATCAAACATTTTGCATTATCATACAAAAATTACATTACATTAATGCATTCCATTTTGCATTAAGACATTTATCATTCACATGTAACATATCCAAAACATCCATAACCATAAATACATTAAATGGAACTAATCACATACTCATATACATCATCATCTTATACTACATTCAGTAAACATTAGGTCATCCACATTGCATACAATAAAAGCATAAACATTTATCACATAGTACTAGGAACATAATCATAAACCACATCAAAACCATCACATAATCATATAGAATGCATCATCACACATCATAATCACATGCATAATCATCCATCATATCACATAAATAAACATATAAGCATCCATCACATAATTTGTCATAATAAATCCATAAACACATCATAATGCATATCATCAACCACCGCCAAAATCATATCATATATGTATTGCTCAAAATCACGTGTCATAGGTACAATGTCATGATGTATAAATAAAATGGAGCTCGCAGGATTGATAATCAAGTGTATCAGTGTCTATATAATAACATGGAAAATGCTAAAGACAATCTATCTGGAACTTCCCTCATCTCCAACCCCTGTAGTCTTGTGCTCTGTGGTGGGAGGTTTGTCGTATGGGGTGACCTACCTAGCATATGATGTCTCACCCTCTGACCTGCCCTATGATCTATTGGTCTCCACCTGCGAAAATCTAGGCTCCCTCCTCTCTAGTAGCACAACCCTCTCATATAAGCCTCTATAATACTGGGTGGTTGCACCCTGCCTTGCTAGCTCTTGTGCAACATCAACCATTGATCCATTGTAGATGGTTGTAAAATCAATGATCCGCTGCTTTGCTCGCTACTGACCAATGACTGCCAGGTCCCTCTCTACCTAAAAAGCATCTCTCTCGGCTTTAAGGTCATCCCTCTTAGCAGTCACTGTCCTCAACTGTGCCTCCAGAGCCTGCACCCGAACCTGTAGAGTGGCTATCCTCTGCTTTGCTAACCCCTCTCCCTCCCCAGTCTCCACCTCCTCTAGCACCTCCTCCTCACCCATGACAATCCTCTCATGGAGAATTTTCTTTGCCTCATCCATATCTACCTCCTTCTCTCCTCCTGCCTGTCCTCCATCCCCACCTCCCTAGAACTCCATAGCCTCTGGCTGTGCCACCTCAAATCCAGGAACATATGCATGCTACTCTCTATCTTGTACCAATACCTCTATCACAGCCCTGATCTCTAGAAAATCCTCCTCCTCTCGAATGGGTGGCAGTTGCCTACCCTCCTGTCGCCCTTTTTCCCTCCTCAGTTGTCTATCCCCTCATCCTCGTCCTCCTCCTCCATCATCCCCATCATCCCCTCGTCCTCCGCATCCTCATCCTCCATCTCCTCTATCTCTCCCACCTCTGCCTACCCATTGACCTCTCACACCGCTCACTTTGTGATCTACTAGCACTGGCTATTATGGATCTGTTAGTGGAATAGGCCTGTGAATCCGCCACCAGTCATCATACTTTGGTGTAGTGCCAGCATTTGCATCTCCTCCCTGCTACTCCCAATCCAAGGTCTGCAAAGCATCTATCTCCTACTCAGCTGTGGTCACTACAATCTGTGGGCCCTAGGGATGCACCTCCCAAAATGACTGCCCATACTTTGCTCTGCCCACGGGAACTACCTGTCTCTCCCTGAACTATCAGTGGACCCTCTCTAGTAGATACATCTCCACAATGTGTTGGCTCTAAACTATGAGCCCAATCAAATATCTAGGCTACCTGCACCAAGGTAGGTGGTCACCCTCATTTATCCACATAGGGCATGCTCTATATGGTCTCCAAATGAAGCTGACCAAGGTGTCAATGCCACGTCTCCAATATCCTACATCCCCAATGTGTGTCTGACTTAGGGCCCCCTAATATAAATACGAGTTTTGTGCCCACTTCCTATCGTACCACTAGTGGCTGAAACACCGCTATGTGCTCCCATGCCCAAACTGTAAGCAAGGTCACACCACAACTCAGGTTATGCCCCTCTCTGTTAACAATATCATGTAGCTAGAAATATAACATGGCCAATAGACATGGTCCCCATGCATACATTGTCCTATTTTGAATCATTGAACCCAACATCTCACCCCAACCAACCGGGAAACCATGACCCCTGCAATCAGGAATCATCACTCCTACTATCAGTGCACACAAGACACAGTTAAATCGATCATATTTCTCGGCCAACACCTCCCACCAAATCTCATAGCCCTTGATCCCGAGCTCCACATCCTACTTCGTCTCATAATAGTCATAAAGAACATGCAGTCCTCGAGTCAGATTGTAACACACATGCTTATCATGAATGGGTAGCCTCAGGATCCAATACATGTCCTCTAGGGTGACTGTCATCTCCCCTGTAGGAAAATGGAAGCTGCTCATCTCTGAGTGCCACCGCTCTACTAATGCTGCCAACATACCCTTGTTTTCCCTGATCACAGGCATATACGTCACACAAAATAAACCTAGCTCTAACAACACACCCCTCTCTTCATCACCCAACTGGTCCCACAACTGGAACACAGTTGGCCTCAAGTCTCATGTGTAAATGGGGGGAAGCCGCACCTGAAAACATCAAGCAACCAATAACGTCAATTCAAAACCCTCATTTGACCTATTGAATCTAACTTGACCAAGTCAAACCTTCTTATTTTGGGGAAATTTTTTAATCAGGCAAATGCATCACAAGCCCAACAAATGCATCATTATGTGCAACATATGCATCACACGTACTTGTTTGTGTCATTCCCAATCACAATTGTGACCCAAAAATACACTTGTGTCACATCAATTTATGCGTCACACCGCAAACCTTCTTACCCTATCCCTAGGAATTTGCGTCACATTGAGTCAATTGCGGCGAATTGCTTCTCAATTGTGTCAAATGTGATATCAAATGTGTCACATGTTGAGCGACACATTCATTTACTAAGCTATTTCCTAGTCTACATACATGCAAAATGAAAAAGTTAAAGCATGGGTTTGTTGAACATATTGGGTTGGGTGCTCCCTCAGGTCGATGATAGGTACGGATCCTGTATGTGTGGTGGGAAGCCTCTGGAATGGGAGACATCTTCACTACCTAATCACTTTGAGCTCTCAAAATTTCTAAATTGGCAATGTGAAAGTGACCCTTTTTCGAATTCAAATTGCCATTTATAGGTCCAACTTTAGGGTTTTTAACTTGCCTTGTCTTTTGGATGCACCCTTTGACACCCTGGACTTCGAATTTGACCATGTCTTTGAACTTGATCATCAATTCCATCTTCACCATCACAATCTTGGTCATCCTTTTGTCTTATTGGGACAATTTTCCAAATTTTTGAATTTTTTTGAAAATTTGTCAAATTTTCTTGAGGGGGCGTACTTGTACCCTGTCTTCACTGGGGCATCTTAGAACATCTTTTAATTAATTTTCTTTGACACAACGTGATAAACTACATTATGTCAAAGAGGGGAAAAATGTAGACACTGAAAAATGTTCTAAGTCTTTGAGCATCATTTTTCTTGGTCTTCATCCTTCGATAATTGAATAATTTTAATTATTCAATTATGTTTGATCATATTCCTCTATTAATTAGATAATTTTTAATTATTTAATTAATTCACTTTCTAATCTTTATTCTATCCTGATCGATTAAATAATTTAATTGCGTCGCTAATATACCCCTTTCTTCTATAATTAAATAAATCATCATTTATTTAATTATTTCTCTATAGTCAGATAATAATAATAATTATTTGACCTTTTATTCTTCCACGATTAAATAATTGTTGAAATTATTTAATTCCTCTCCAATTTCCATCCTCACATTTAATTAAATTGAATAAATTTAATTAAATGCTCCACCTTTTAGAATAAATTATTTATTTGCCACTTGTCCCCTTTCTCCATTTTCCTCCATTTTCAAATAAATAATTTAAAATAAATAATTTATGCACCACCTGGTCAAAGATGCCCTGTCATTTATTTCTGCCATAGCCTTCATTGATGTCATAGCCATCAGGTGTCATACCTATCATGATTCCTCCAAGAATAGCATATTCTTGGTGCATCAATTTTGGACCATTGATCTTGGCATCTTTTATGAGACTCAATCTCAACCATCCATTCTGTAACCTCCCTCTCATGCATCTTCCATCATTGATCTTGGAATCCTTCTAGAGGATTAATCTCAGTTATCCATTTGAAAGGTTGTCTATAAAAGTAGCCTTCCCCCTCCACTTTGGCCTTAATAGCTAATTGTCTCCAACTTTCTACTTACTATTTTGCAAGTATTTGCACATGTGAAGCAACAAATCTGAGGGAAAAGATTGCAAAAAGGAGAAATAGGAGAGCAAGGGAATTGAATCAACCAATATGGGGAGTAATTTTCTTTATGTTTTGTTTTTCTAATTCTCTCCATTATTTTGTATTCTCCTGTTGTGGTTTATTGGTCTAGAGGTGTTAGCTATCACTATTCTAGGCTAGAAATCAAGAACCCCATCTCACAATATATTTTCCTTGGTGGAGATTATTTCTCTAAGGAGTTTGAAGTGTTTTATAAATATTCTATAAATTTTGTATATAAGAGACAATAACCTATAAATTACAATGAACTAGAGTAGTTGAAAGGTAGATTAAAAACTTGTTAGATCAAACCAAAATACTCTTAAATAAGTGATAGTCTAGGATGAGAGTTTTGGATTGAGGTGCTTAACAAGTTACTTGATACTTGAAAAATAAGTCTTTCACTTTTACACTTGAGAAGAAAACACCATGAGATGTAAATAGGGAACTTAGAGTCTTATCTAAGGATGAATAACCAAAGGATGTATTTAAAACATAAAATATAACAAATTAAGATGCATCTACAAATTAAAATGCTAGTGGAAAATGAAATGTGGGTGGAGTGAAAGAAAATTAGGCATGTAAATAATGAAGAATAAAATGTTGATACATGATAGGATCTCCAATAATCCTTGATAAGTCATAAAAGTTTTTGTAGAAGTTTTGAAAGCCAACCTCACAGACCCCGAAGATCACCTGCATGCAAATAACCTGTCATAGAAAGAAGACATTCCAGACAAAAGACAAGGGTGCTCTAAAAGCTGAAAATGTATTAATCAGAGAGTTGTAAAATACAATGATCAATCCTTATAAAAGGAGATTGTGCAACCCTAAAGAAACCCTAAAAAGTAGACATTTTATAATTAATATAATTATTAAATGTCACAATATGCAACTAAAGTGAAATCTTAAGAGAGGAATAAAGGTAACTTAATTAATATAATTAAGTTAAAACCTTTACTCTAACACCCCCTTAAGATGAGCAAGAGTGCAGCTACAAACATGTGCAAGAAAGCAAAGGTAACTACAATGAATGAAAGCAAACAAGGGTCCCGGCAACTAGGCCTGATCAGGTACCCGAATACAACCAAATCTCTATAAAGTGGAGAAATAGAGAAAACCTCATGGGAAAAACTCTACTCCAAAAAGATAAAAGAAAGGAATGAAATGCACTAATGAAAGAAGGATAGGAGGTGGATTACATGATACCCCCCATAGACAGCTTCTATCATATAAGTACATATACAATGGTCTCCATAGGAGAGATAGAAAGAGAGAAGAAGGCCCCCCTACAATGAAGAAAATCCTGTCACAATGGTAGATGCCTGATGTAGAATCCAAAAAGAGATCTTGAAGCAGCAAATAATATTCCTCCCCTTGGGAAGAAACAGATCCAAAGGATGATGTCGAAGAAACCCTGTGAAGAGTGATGAACCAATCTGTCTCAAGATGTGTGCCATGCTAGGATGTTGAAGAATCTCTCTGTCTGAACTGAAACAAATGATGCCAAATCCAAACTGATGTGGAGAATCCTGAAATGCAACCTTTGAATGCACTGATAATGGTGGGCGTACAGTGATAACCTGACTATCAAGGTAGAGGAGATGAATTTCCTTAAAATAATCTTCCAAATCTGCAATATAGGACTCAACAAACAAGAAAGATATGTCTGCAAGATAAGAGTCCAAAGTAGCTATGTCTAGAAGGTGAATGATGCCCTGCTGCACTGAATCAGGAACAACAGGAGATTCTAATGAAGTCTCAGTCTGAAGAGTAGGAACTGTGAGACAAGCCTCTGATCCATCAAAATATGTAAGGGTGTCTAAATACTAAAGTTCCTCTAAAGTATCATGATCAAAGGGTGTATTCTCTCTCCAAGCAATGGGTAAGAGACAATATGAAGCAGGATCCTCTAGGAATGGAGAGAGATTTGGGTCTCCATAGATCTCCCAAAGATGTGTCCAAAGTGGGTGAGGACAATCAATGTCCGATATAGCCAACACAGTGTCATGATCAACACTAGACAATATAAGTCCTACTATGTGATCTCTAATGATATCCCAAGCTAGTTTTCCCTCTGAAGTGGCTGGTTCAGGTATGAGATCATACAAATAAGACAAAATATTAAGCCACCTACAATGTGTAAGTATGCCCTTTGCCCATGACTCATAATTACCCCGTTCCAAAATTACAACTGAAGGGTGAGTAGAAAAACCCATGATAACTCTTCAACTTAAAAAATCTGAGAAAAATGACCTTACAACATGTAGATCAAATTAAATAGACCATCCCATGCAAACATAACCCATGAAGGTGCCATAATGTCCAAGTAATTGAGCAAAGTGTAAAAACACACAAAGCTGAATAAAAATTACCTGGTAAATTTTTTGATGAAATAGAATACAGATCTGGAAATATCACTACAACATCTTTCCAACGCCTATTCGTTTGCACAAAAATGAGTCTGGACGCAAAAGTTATGGAAGCGCAAAAAACATATTCTGTCTTTGATAGGAGAAAACGACATCAAAATAGAAAAAACAAGATATCAAACCTTCACCATCAAATCGAGCTCAGAACCAGCTTTCCGACGCCTATTTTTGTTTGAAAAACCGAGCTAAAACGCCCGAGATATGCCCATTTAACTAAATATGCTCATTTAGGCTTTAAACCAAACATTTTATTAATTTGAAGATTAAAAAATTAATAAAATATTTGGCTGTACCTTCATGGCACGAAAATCGATGTGCATAGAGATCAAGAAGGGCACGGAAATCAATGCAATATGGCACAAAAACTGAAGCAGCTCAAAATTGATGCAAACACCAAAAACGATGGCACGAAAATCAAAGTTTCCATACGGATCTGTACAATCGTACGGATTTTTTAGGCAACTATTTTGAAATTCCCCAAAAATACTAAAAAATTATTTTTCAGCAAACCCTATCATATTTTATATGAAAATAGGGGTTTTTGGGCCTTTTGAGCGCACCCATGAGGTCCGTTTTGCATTAGAATTCACTGTTTGAGAGATCAAGGTCAAAATTTCTCAAAAAATGATGGAAAACCCCTCTGATCTGGCAAAAAAAACTGGAATGAAACCCTTGCATAGAAGAAAACTCTGTAAGCTGATATCTTCAAAAAAAGAATAGGCAGCCGCAGATCTGGAGTTCTGATACCATGTAGAAGTTGTGAAAGCCAACCTCACAGACCCCGAAGATCACCTGCATGCAAATAACCTGTCACAGAAAGAAGACATTCCAGACAAAAGACAAGGGTGCTCTGAAAGCTGAAAATGTATTAATCAGAGAGTTGTAAAATACAATGATCAATCCTTATAAAAGGAGATTGTGCAACCCTAAAGAAACCCTAAAAAGTAGACATTTAATAATTAATATAATTATTAAATGTCACAATATGCAACTAAAGTGAAATCTTAAGAGAGGAATAAAGGTAACTTAATTAATATAATTAAGTTAAAACCTTTACTCTAACAGTTTTATGTACATATATGGTTTGAAGTAGGACCAACATGTATATGGATATCAATAGTTTGATGCATGTGTGCATTAGAACTAAATCTTGCAAGGAATCATGTTGATCAAGTGAACTATAAACTTGAATACTTGGGTTATTAAGAAACTCAAGTCTCAATTATCTATGAGATTTGATATAAAGGACTAAGGCTTTACAAGGATTATAATTGGTATGGAGATCCATAAATAAGCTTAGCCTTCATTCACTTACATATTTTTATTTTGAATAAAAAGGGGTAAAATTTTATTAACTCAACAAGAAATCAGCATACAATCCAAACTGAGATACATCTCATTCAATCCAAAGAGAAAATACTACCCAAAAAAACCTAACAAGCACCACCACTAGGAAAGAAAGACCACAAAATACCAGCCATAAAACCAATAAACCATCCATATCCTCAATAATGAACCTATCCAAACATTGAGAATAATCCTGAGGTAAATTATCCCTATCTTCCACCCACCATTCACCCATATTCTTGAAAGCCCATTTAGCCAAACAAGCAACCACATTGTTCCATTCCTGTAGGATGTGAACAAAGGAGGCTAAACTCAATGAGGAACTCAATTGAAGAATATTCTTAGTCGTTGAAGCTAGTTGCCAATTGACACCATCCAAATTTAAACCATTCAGCATATTAATCATAATCTATGAATCAAACTCACAAATAATCTTGTGCTAGCCAAGTGCATAAGCCATTTCAAGGGCTATAAGAATAACAATACCTTCTATAATATTGTTAGTGTATTTTCCCTTATAAATGGAGAAGAGGAAAATGATAGAACCAAAACTATCCCTCCCAACTTCGTCAATCCCAAAATTCCCAGGATTACCCCTAGATGAACCATGTGTATTAATCTTTAGAACACCAAAGGGAGGAAGAGACCATCTGCCATCCAACTGTGTTTTCCTTCTAGAATGATAACTCTTCCTCGCTAATGAATTCCTTATATCATTACCATATAATCCCAACCTCTTCATTAGATCAACCTCACCAATCTCCAATGGGATAGACACCTTGTATTTAGTTCTCACCATTTCTTGACTCAAACCAATGATTCTTTGCCAAAGTTATTGAACCACCAAATTCCTTCCCTAAAAAGTTATATGATTTCTTTCTAGCCAAATATATCAAAGGATGAATGAAGGTCCAATGCTCCACACCACTTGAAGAAAGGTCTTAGCTAGAGGCCTCCCCACACTCCTCCAAAACTCGAATAGAGAGAAAACATGAGCACATGTCTACTTCCAAAAATACCACCATAACTGTCAGATGTATCTAGGGAACGAACAATAAACTAATAAATGAGAAGAACATTCCTCATTATTTCCACAAAGGACACAAATAGACGATTCTTGAAACCATCTCTTTCGAAGGTTCCTAAAAGTATATAAGTGATATTGGTATACAATATTGAAAATCAATATTATTGTTAGTGATCCAAATCTGCACCCCTAATGCCAAGCTATGAAAGAGCTTAGCAGGTTTGGATGTAACATGGGACTACTTTCAAGTTGTGGGTGTCCTATTGAAAGAAAACCTATAGATTATGGGTTGGCTCCCCTTTTTGATGCCACCTAACTACTGATTTATGAGGAAAAGGGTAAGAAATACACAAAACATGAACATTAACTGAAAATATCTAAGGTGATACACCCAAAACCAACTAAGACTTGATAAGAACCTATCACATTCTAAACAATATCATAAAACTTTATTTACACAACTCACTTTCACATGCATTTCACATAAATAATTTATAAGGAGGTTTCTAAATGGGGCTTTTAGAAGGAAAACAAAAGGTCTCACAACTAACATCACTATTGACTAACACAACTTATAACCTATTAACATGTATTTTCTTCTAAACAGATGCCTAAACATGAGACAAGTTTGCAACAAAAGATAAACTTCACAAAAAAAATTGATCAATCACTAATAGCATACTATGAAACATGAAATGAGAAGGTAAAATACTCTATTTTATTAATTCCAAGTTACTCACTGTATAACAAGTCCATCTGAGTTATAATACTGGTCCATATTGAAAAATAACTCCAAAAAACCAAAGCTATCACTCTGCTGGAAAGAAAGAACTAACTCCAAAAAGAAAAAATGAAGTTACTTAAGCAAAACCCATCAAATCCCCTCACACGTCCATCTAGAAGGTTCTGGTCGGATGTAGCAATGAGGCCAAAAAAGAACCTTCTAAAATCACTCCAAAAAGTCCTCCAAATGGTCCAAGGTCAAGCCAAGACCATAGTCATGCCAAAAGTGTGACAAAACAACCTCCAAAATAGCACATTTCTCTCCAAAAACAATCAAATGCGCCACTCACACACTCTCCTCATGTCTGCAAGTCACCATTTTGTCTCCCAGCCTTGACCCATGCAATATGTGTGTTTTTAAAACACAAGACTCAAAAAATAATTCAAAATAACTTGATTAAGTGATTCATAATACACCACTTAATTAAGTTATTTTACATTTTAAAGCAGAATGCAAGAGGGCCCCACCACCTCTTTGAATTACATTACATTTGCATCAAAATGACATAAAATAAAAGTGATTTGCAAATCACTTAAATGATATTTTTATACTAATAAAAATGCAAAATATAATGCTACCTCCAAATGCTTCCAAAAGCATTAAGCAAAGTCAAAAAACTCCCAAGGCACTTGATCATTTTCACTTACCTTCATTTTGTACTTCAAGGCCACACACTTGGTCAACATCCTCTGATTTTAAAAGGCAAAACAAAGGCCCCAAATTTTGGCCTATGTGGGCATTAGGGACTTCGCACATCTTGGAAGGCACATTAACAAAGTTTTCAAGGTATCATATGACCTTACATGTTTCAAAGGTCAAAGGCATAACTCACACTTGACACATTTCACATGTTTCATTTTGAAGGACTTAGCAATTTTGAAACAAGGAAAAGAGTTTTCAAAAGCATAAGGAAAAAATTTGCCTAAGTCTACCATTCGACCCCCACCACATTTTAATGTGTTTCAATTTTTTTTTAAAATGGGAAAAATCCCATCGGCCACCAAACATAGGGTTTTAACCCTAAACAACAAAAAGATGGGGAAAAGGTGAAAAAAGCATTCATTTTCCACCATCAAACATTTTGGAAAGAAGCCATGCCACCATGAGGGTTTGAAGCTTGCACAAAAAATGGCGATTTTGAATGTTTCTTGGGCCAAACTTGATGAAAATCATAGAAAATGATAGGTAATTGATTTTTACAACAAAGATTTGTGCTTTTTCTCTTTTTTGCAGGCCATTTTGTGAGCTAAGGTCGCGGCTGTAGACATATTTCTAATCACTTTGTTTCATTTTTTCCTTTTGTGGTTACTCATACTGCTTTCAACCGCCATGAGAAGCTATGAAGCTCAAATGAAGGGCCATTTCTTCTGACAAAAAACTTGTAAAAATTAAAGAAAAATGCATAAAAGCTCTGGTAAGCTTTGTCGACCCACTCCATTCTGGTTTTTTTAGCAAACACAAGTTAATTTTGAGTCTCCAGCTTAAAAGATAAAGCATAAAAATGCTTATTTTCTTCTGCATTTTTATTTAAATGAAGAAAACCCTAATGCTTTTGTTGTTTCATGAAGAAATCTTGATGATTCAAGCCGCAACCAAGAAAATGGAAAAGGGTTTTTCTGACTTTTGATTTCCAGTAGAATGTTCTTCGTGAAACACTTGGTTTTATCTCCTCTATATTTGCAACTTTGCACACAAACCCAGATGGATTTTATCATTTTGTAGAAAAATTACAACTTTTGGTTGTGGCCATGGATAATGAAATATGGCATCATATTTTTTATTTTCTTTTAAAACACTTCATGATAGCCTTTTGAAAGGCTCTGTGTTTGAAATTTTTTGTAAGCCCCAAATGGTTTTCTTCATTTTGTAGCAAGCTCTACAATTTCTGGCCCGACCATGAAAATGAAATAGGGTTTTTATTACACTTCTCTTTAGAATGACAATTTCTATGAAAACCCTCCTTCGAAAATCTTATATTTGCAGATTTAAGAGAAACCCAGATGGGTTTGTTGCTTTTGTAAAAAAAACACCACATTATTTCCTTCAACATTACTATATGTGCAATTTTTCTTTAAACCCCAAGTGGGTTTCCTTGCATTGAAGAAAACTTGTAACTTATGATCACGGCTATAGAGAAAACTAGGTTTTGAATGCTTGAGTTGTTCCTTTCTGAAAAGAAACTCACTATTATTCCTTGTACTCTGTATTTGCATTTTAAACTCAAACCCAGATGGGTTTTTCCATATGTAAATAAAACCAGATTCTTTCCACCTCTATATTTGAAATGCCTATCATTTGTGAAGAAAACTTGAATTCATACTGCGACTATAAGAATGCATTGTGGTTTTGGAAATACCTCTATTTTTTCACTTTCTGTAGAATGTTTTCCATTTTTTAATCAACTCTCATTGTGACTACTATTCGTGCTTTTAATATAGAGTTGTCTTTCAAAACTTCAATGCAAACACCTTCAACATTATGCCTTCTTGGATCTTTGCTCATGCTTGGGAAACCTTTCAACTTGATTGCATCTGATACACCTAAAACATCACTTACATTGTCCTTCTTGTAAATTGATATTTCATCTGCCACCTTCAAGCTGACTAGAAATCTCTAATGGTGCTTTAAAGTCCTTGTTATCCTGTATTGTCATGATGGGGGGGGTAGAGGTCATATTTAAATGTTGTTTCACAACTTGGTGTTCATCTGATGTACCACTTTGTTCCCCATTGAGCCAATCCTTTCTTATGTGCTCCAGTCTCCTCTCATGCTTAACAGTCTAAAGGCAATGTTATAAGCAGGTGAATTTCCTCTTTGCTTTGCTATTTTGTTTCATCCAATTAAATGGGTTTAGTGTCTTGTCTTAGTCTTCTCCTTCTAGTTACTTGAGAACAATATTGCAATGCTTATGACAAGCTTTTGTGCCCATTGTTTTGAGTGTATTTTGTATTTCCTCACAAAATACTAGCTTCTGGATCATTGGTTATTTGCTCACCACACACTTTCATACATACATTTTCACAACTTTGTCATAGTTTCCTGTAAACTATCATATATAACTTGATGATGTCCTTTATGACTATTGTGCATGAACTCTTCCCATTGTTATCCTGCCACTAACTATGATTATCATGCACTGTAAACTGTTGTGAGGTGTATTACTCAGCAATAACTCACTGTTCATTAATAAGATTGTATTTCCTAGTGTTTGCATGATCATTGTCTTTATTCATGCAAATGGAAATTGTGTTCCATACCTCAACTTCTAATGTCACCCCTTTGACTCCTCAAAACTATGAACTGTACTATCATTTGCATCATTCATGATTATTACATCACATGCTATGCATTGTGCACAGTCATCATAGTCTTTAAATATGCAAATACTATTATAGGTTTAGTATAAGTATGCTTGAAACCATCCTTGGTATGGACAAGAAATGCAAACACAAGACAATGGACATATAATAGACTTTCCCTTCAAACTGTTGTTTTCTTTTCTGTCTATTGTCTTTTTCACTATCATTACTCTTCAAAGATCATGAACCCTCAAGGCCTAACTGTCCTTTATTCTTCATATTACTACCCTTAACATGAGATGAGTATCCTTAACTTGATTTTGATGACTGTAGGATTATCATGATCATTGCACACTCATAAAACTCTGCCCCTCCTCTCTTGTAACAATGTGGACATTTGTGTTCAAAATGAGAAACCCCCTCTTATATGAAAAACAAATCTATCTCAAGGTGATGCACACACACAACACTCCAGTGCCTTCCTAAGTGTCTTCAGACCAAAACTCTGTTTGCTTGCATAATCTCACATAATTGTGCTTGAAGTAAATGACTCATCTTCACTTTGATACCTTTGCTTTAGTCTCCATTGAAGGTGAAAGGTTGATCATGTTGTTTGAAATTTGTTAGCTCCATTAGTGTTGCATTTTGAAATACATTTATTTTTTGGACCTTGTTTCCCTATAGCATGATTGTATATGTTTCATGGGCAGTGTATACTTCCTTTGGCTCATCTATATTTTTTGTGTATTTCACCATGTTCTTTCACTACTCTTTGTCATTGGCTCTTGTCACACAAGGTTATTATTGCTCATAGATTTTTGTTGTCCCTTTAATGTAGGTTGTTTTTTTTGTCCTATCATGAAATGTAGCATGTATTCTCCCTTCTTTGACTGCCCCAATCCTCATGGTTCCACAACAATTGCTTGCTGCCCCACATGTTTGCTACCTAGTTTCCATAACAATTGCTTACCTTTTGATCATGTGCAACACATAAACACTGTCTCCTCACTTTGATCCTAGTGGGCAGACACATGTCACCTATGTTGGTGACCTGAAAGCTCAACATCCTACGTGATGTGAGTTTTTCCAATAGGGTTATGGTGAGAGGGACTTGACAGTACCTTGGATTGTTCCTTCTTGCTGCCCCATATGCTTCACGATGGCTTCAGACATGCCTTGATTTCTCCTTCATTATTTAAGAGATGTATAATTGAACTTGATGCATGTTTGAAATCACTTACTTTTATAAAATGGATCATGGATCCACTTAAGATGATTGAAAGACATGTCTAGCAAAATGTACCTTCCTTTTGACATGATGACAGCCATATGACTAATTCATTATGAAGTATGAATTTCATGACAGCTCACATTATGTGTTGCATCTTTTGAATCTAATAATGAAAGTTGATCAATTGGTGTGATTCCATGTTGATTTAATGCATTAATAGCATGTATATCTTTGATCAAGTTGCTCAATTTCCTATCCCTCTTAAAATATTAGAGGGGAACATGCTGAACTCTACCCTCATGGGAGCCACATTTACCCCACATGTTGTAATTAGCTGAATTGGAATAGTAGCAAGACTTGTCCTAAATTTGCATAAGGAACAAACAGTTAGATGAACAAAGCATATCAAAGGTGTGTTTGATCACTTCTTGTTTTCAAGGACACTTATGGTATGATGTTATTTAATACTTGTAGATATTTGATCACACGTTTATGGATTATTTTCATATAATTTTGATCAGGGATCTTTCATTGCTCTAATAGAGTTGTTTTAATCCAATGCAAGAAACCTAGGAGTAGTGAGGAGGGAGTCAAATGGAAGCAGAGCAGCAGAGATGATGCAAGGCCAAGTCAACGGGAATCGTCATTCCACCAGGAAATGACAGGTCCCTTTTCATGTTACATGCAATTTTCATTTTGTATCCATAGGTGTATGATTTCTTCTTTATTAGCATTAGGATAGCTAGTCCCTTGGCTTGTGAGGGACATTTACACTTTCATGATTGTCAATAAAGATTACCTTTTCGATTCATATGGTTCTCTTTCTCATTTGTCTGTAATTACAACATGGAATAAAATGCAATCTATTTTTTTGAAAATCTCTTTCATGCATATTGATGACTTAGCAGACTATGGTTTATCTTTTAAATGTTTAAACAAAAAACAAAAAAAAGAATAAATAATAAGTTACCTGATTTCAGCTGAAAGCTAAAAATTAGGTAACAATTACACTATATAGATATAGGGGAATATTTCTTCATACAATTAAAGAGGGTAAAAATATTTCCTTTTCTATCAACAACTCCAAAATCAATAAATTAACTACTCAGAATATCAAAAGCATCTCTCAAAATGAAAACATTTGTACATTTGTAGATTTGAACTCTAAAGTCTAATTTAGATGCAATAAAGGGTGAGATCAAATTTCTTACATGCTTTGGATCTAATAGTGAGCTCTAATATACTCCACCAATCACCAAAATCAACCTACAAAATAAATATCCAAATAGGTTTCCCCCTAAAATCTAATCTCTTTCAACTTTTCTAATTCTTTAGATCATTGTAGGATGCAAGAGAAGAGCATAGTGAGTTTCAATAAAGTAAAAAAAATTACAATCCTATATCTTTCAAAGATGGAATAACTCTAGATAATCTCTTTCTCTAATACCATGTTAGGATTAGCTATGGATGTAGCTATCCCAAGATCAAAATTCCTAAGAACTAATCACAAAAAGACAAGAAGATCAAAATTTTAGAATAATAATAATCTATACAAAGAATGCAATGTGTATAGAAGAAAGGGTATGATCATATGAGAGTAAGAGATGTGTATATATCGTATACACCACCAAGATAAGTAAATATACAACCAATATGGGATAATAAAAGATGAAGTCACATGTGTGTACAATATATCCACCAAACTAGGAAAGTATAAATGCCCTAAGTAAACTTAACCATGTGTGAAAGATTCAAAAAGGAAAATTAATAGGTAATATAATCATTCACACCAATAGTCAAATGAGACATTATAGGATCCCTAATGAGTGGTAAACAAACAATATTGTCATCTTTGTATAGTTGGCGCACATATAAACCTTTTAGCAAGTTGAGTAAGATATTGAACTATTACAAGATCTCAATATTGGTGGGGATATGATTAGATCTCTTTAAACCTTGATTAACCCTCTACTTTCCAAATAATCCCCTACCTTCTTGTCTGATGCAGGAGGGATAGCACCCCTCTGCCAATCAATCACTCTCAAACAGAAAATAAACTCATAGACAAAATATTGCCTCAAATCATCAACCTACAAATAACAATTGTAGACAAACTCTGATTTTATTAATTCAATTTCAAATTGCAATTATTGGCTTCTCCCATACATTTGTGCCCTTTACCACTGTTCTTGATAGCATCCTCAATTTATTTTCATTTTATATTCAAATCTTCATTTTAATATGCCATTAACCATTCAAGTGCACCCCTCCAATCTGTATGCAACCTCCTCTAAATCCAATTCTACACCTCCCCTATTACTTTACTCTTGTTGGCAATGATTCAATCTTCCTCCCAATGAAGCATGGCCTCATGATCTTCCTTGTGTAGTTTTGATTTAGAATTATTTTGTATCTCCTTCATATGCAAATGAATCTTCCTTCACACTTAAGCTTTAAATGTCCCTCATAATTGAAATGGTGCTCCCCCTCTACCTACACAAAATTTTATAAAATGCAACCTCTGAAATATTTTACTTTCCTGCTCAGATTGACCTTCACTCTATGGCGTGTGACCTACGCTTTTCCTCTTTGAAATTTTAATATAGGCAACCTATTTCCATACTATATAGTCGTAAAATTTCACCCCTTGCAATTTCACATACATTCTTGCATCCACTTTAGTGTCCACTCCCTTAACATCTTGAGTAGGCCCATTTTAGCCCTTGCATTAGCCTTTTTCCCTCTCAGGATGCTCCAACACCCCTTTTCAGCAACCACCCTTATGCGTCAGCATTGCATCGGACCTTGTGCTTTTCCCATTCATGTTGTTTTGTGGTATAATGTGTTCGGACATTAGCATGTCGTGTGGATGTCTGTGTGCCACGCTAACGTCCTTTGATGTTTAAATTCTCAAGCAAATATCTCCATGCATGCTTGCCACTTGTCCTCACCCTTTGTCAGTGGTAACGACTGAGAACGCCTTGTAATGACTGAAGAAGCTTCTTTTCTCTCCTTAAAAGTACTTTTTTCACTCCATTTGCATCTTCTAACTTCTTCTAGCTCCATTCTTCCATCCTATTCTTGTTTGCACAACTCCCTCATTTGTCACAACAGTTTCAAGCAGTTTCAAGCTCTCTTAGCAACACTCTTTGTAGCCTCCTTGGATCTCGCATCTATCTCCCTTTCCTTATATTTGTGAGCATCTTGGGATTCCATATCTCCTTCCTATTACACTTTTACTTAATGATACGGGTTCTCCTCCTTGAGCGGGGATTTCTTTTATCACTCACACTTGGTGGTGCGGGTTCTACTCCCGGGTGGATTTTTCTTTTACCAAACACTTTTTATATTTCGGTTACACTCTCCCTTTCTATCTGGCTATTCATGGAGGTGGGAACACCAAAACAGGGGTTTGACTAAGGCAAACCCCTATATAGCCCCAACGCTTTCTCCAGATATCATGCATGCAGGTTTTGAAGACATTCATTTGTTCAAAGCTTCATCACTTGCGTGGTTGTAAGTATTTCCTTTCTTCTCCTTATCTGTATCATTTCTATTTCACTTTATTTTAGCTTTATCGCATTCTTTCATTTTCCTACATTTTGGAAGTTATTAGTAATTAGAGTAGAGGCAGTCACTTTTTCATTTTCTATGATAAACTCATTCTCTGGTTCGTATGAGATTCCAACACACCTCTAGGAGGCCAATGTGTTGCCCTATCGTCTATATTATGTGCTTCTGTCCTTTGGCCAAGAGCTTGTCCATTTATCTAGAAAATCTCTATGGCATGCTTTTTAGATTCTAACACTTTCGTTGTTGTTTCTAAGGTAGTTTAGGGCAGTTCGCCCCGTGAGGCTCTTTGAATGAAGAGAACTTGTGAGTAGCAACTCCCGCTTCTCTACATTTTGGTGAACCCAATGTGAAGAGGGTACCTTTTGAAAAAACTAGGAATTTATTTACCCCTACTTGGCGGGGTCATAACTTTTGACTTGGTGCTCAGAGTTCAGAATTGTTTGCACCATTGGAAAGGTCTCCTAGAGAACTAGTTCAATCTCTAAAATACAACTCCTTCGGCAATCAAATTTTAGGGACTGATGCAAGTTCCGACCTCAAATTTTGCTTCGAAGACCTCTGAAAACAAAAATTACTAGAACATAGAAAATACTAAAAAAATTGTAATGAATTTAATATCTTCTTTTATTAGTTCAGTATCTAATTTTGTTCAAAATGTTAATGATATTCTATTTCATGCATGTGATGGCGACTTGGATTTTCCCATATCACTTGGTATTTTTGATCCTTCTCACGATAGTCCTCTTGCTTTAGAGGATATCTTGTTGCAAAAAGATGAAATCATTGATACCTTTCTTAATTATGATATTGCTATCAGGATTCAACCGTGTAGTTTCGAGTCAAACTCATTGACCCATGTTTCATGAGTAGTGGTTCAACAAGAACCCATCTCTCATGATATCGAATGGTCCACTTAACACTCATTGCATCTAGGTGATGCTCCGCGAGTGTAAACTGAGTCGGTCATCATCCCGATCTTGCGGCTCTTAAAACGGGGAGTTTTTCTCCAAGGTTAAGCCAGCTTTTATTACCCCACCAAACCCAAAGTTGTGCTATGAACCATTCATAATAGAGCCTTTAGCTCATCAATTGATAAGTAGGAGGTATTTTTTCCACCCATGTCAAATTATGATATTGCTATGAGATTCAAGTGTAGTTTGAGTCAAACTCATTGACCCATGTTTCATGAGTAGTGGTTCAACAAGAACCCATCTCTCATGATATCGAATGGTCCACTTAACACTCATTGCATCTAGGTGATGCTCACAGAGGTGAAGCACTGGTCCGTCCCGGGAGGCACCCATCCCAGTACTGCTCCAGCTCAAGCGCGCTTAACCAGGGAGTTTTCTCCAAGGTTAAGCCCGCTTGAGTTGTTACCCCATTTGCAAAACCTTCAGCAAGTGTTGTGCCTTATGAACCTTTGCAAAAATACTTTTGCATTAGCGAATGATGAACCTCCTTCCACATCTGATTCTCCTTGGATCGATGTTGAGAATGTTTCCTTGAATAATTATTCCACATTTGATCCTATTTGGATTGATGTTGAGAATATGTCTTCAAATAATTTTTCTACTAGTTGTAATGATTCTGTAAATGTAATATGTGTCTCCGCTACCCCTAAAAGGCCTAAGAGACCGGTCATTTATGTGACTCCAGCTAGTCCTTCTCCTAAAAGGGTTTTTTCTTTTAATAGTGTTCCATTTTATAGTAATTCTCCTAATATTCCTATGGCTCCCTCTTATAGAGTGGTAGCCCATACTTATGAGAATAATATGAATAAACAACCAAGCCTTCCTCAAGCACCTAAACCTACAACTAAATCACCTAGTGATTATGATCTTGTCGAGCAACCTCGTGTTACTCCGGATAAGATCTCACTGTGGGATTTGCTTCAATCTGCTCTGGTTTACCAAGGTATGCTTCAGGAAGCCTTGCAAAAGATCCTCTTGCCCTCTTCCGCTAGGCCAATGGATGCTAATGCAATGATGTCGTATATTCGTGTGGATTCACCAAATATTACGTTCTATCCACAGGAACTCTTGCCTCCGGAAGTACAAAAGCAAGTAGACCCTTTAATGATTATAGTCAACATTAATAAAATTGGCATTAGACATACTCTCATTGATGCTGGTTCAGTGGTTAGAGTATGTAGCATTGATCTATTACCTAAGATTAATATTCACTCATCTTCTCTTAATGCTTCCCCTATTGTTATTCGTAGGTTCGATAATGTCAATCGACAAGCCCTAGGCATGATAGTCTTGCCTTTGAGGTTGGGACCCATTATCGTACCCACCCTTGTATATGTTATGTCAGAAAATTTACCTTATAACATTCTTCTTGGTAGACCGTGGATTCATGTTATGGGTGCAATCCCATCTACCTTGCATAAATCTATTAAGTTCATTGCTAACAATAAAGTAGTTATAGTCAAGGCTAACCCTGAGGCTATGCACTTATGTGAAATGGAAGCTACTGGTTAGGTCTTAGTTGTGCCTACTCTTATACCTGTAATCAAGGGAAAATCTGAAAATTATTATTAAGTGGGGTTAGCACAATAACATTAAAATTCCTATGAAGTAACAAAGTACAAAGGAAGTAATATGAAGACAAAAGGGATGAAGTTACCCTAAGTCTCCACCTTCCATGATTAACCTTTGTTACACCTCCTAGCTTGCAGATAAATAAAAGAATGCCCTCAAATTTATGTGAGCAAGTATGACAAAATGACTAAGCCCTATGCAAGTGTTGAAGGATTTGCAGAAAATAAAATAACCCTACAATGGACTAAAATGCCTATGACTGTAAGTGACTATGACTGTAAGATTAGTAGCATAAATTGAAACCTAAACATGAGAGACTAAGAGTGCAAGAAGTCAAGGGAGCTGAGAGATATCCCCCAAATAAGAACAAAATTGCCATTTTATAAAAACTGCAATTTTGAATGTGTGGCCAGGATGAGAAGATGACAAAAACCTTAGGATCAATGATCAGGATTGAATGATGTAGTACGAATTAGGGTTAGGTCAAAATTAGGGCAAACGATAAGGATGAAGGGCCAAGATTGAATTATAAGATAATTCAATCAAGGGTCGAAATTAAATGAGAAGTCAAAAGTCAAGAATTAAATTGGAAGATAAGGCTGGCACGGACAAAGAGGTTGCTGGAGAAATTAAATAATAAAATTTATTTCCTCCAGGTGACCAGTGAATAATTAAATAATAAAGATATTATTTAATTATAGAGGAACGTGATAAAAAGAATTATTTTGAATTAAATGATGATTTAATTCAACATTCAAGAGAGTGGACTAAATTAAATAAATAAAATTTATTTAATTAATGAGAGAAAAGACTAATGAATAATTAAATAATTAAAATAATTATTTAATTATAGTGGAAAGTGGACAAAAATTAAATAAATTAGAATCTATTTAATTTTTAAAAGAAGGGAACTTAATTAGTGACGTAATTACATAAATAAAATTTATTTAATTAATCAAGAGAGAATAAAGATAAAAATGAATTAATTAAATAATTAAAATTATTTAATTAATAGAAGAATTATGACTTTAGAAAATAATTAAATAATTAAAAGTTATTTAATTATTAAGAATGAAAGGGGCAATGTTGAATAATCTAAGAGTCAAAGCCTAGGACAATTTTATGTGTCTACATTTTGCCCGCCGCAATGTAGCATGTCGACAGACAAAAGAAAGAAGCCAAAAATATGCCCGCAAAATAAGATGAGGAAGAATGACGCAGGAGGGTTTTCAGTTGTGGTATTCCCTCAGAGGACATACGTGTTCCAAGAACATGGGTGTGCTTTCTAAATGATGAGAAGACTAGAATATGAAGAGACAAAGAAATGTTAGTGCAAAAAGATATGGATGATGATATGGATGCAATGCCTATATGAGATCTAGTGAGAGAAGATGACAAGACTAAAGAAGATGACGTTAGTTCCTAGACCAAATCCTCTCAAAAACATTGGACATAGGACTTTTAATATTTATTGCTCTTAATCATCATTATGCATTCATTGTAATGTACAAGAAACACCATGATATGACATAGATCAAGGTGTGCAAGGTTGTACCCATCAATGAAGACAACAAATAGCCACAGACAAGGATGATCATGACTCATACTAGGATGCTAGCTTGCCCTACTTTTGCCATAATCAACCACATGGCCAAAAGACAAGGACAACTATGAAACGCCGCCGCTTTCTTAAATCCAAGCTCTGTGACATCCTTGAGAAACTAGTAGCATGATTGTCAAAATACAAAAAGAAAGAGTCCTTACCATGATATGTCGTTGTTTTTCTAAATCCCAAAATCAGGACCTCGCTGAGAAACTAGTAATCATGCGCGTCAATTGACATGATACGTCACTGCTTCTCTAAATCCTGCTTAGTGGGATCTCGCTGAAAAACTAATATCATGATAAAAACTAAAAACAAATGCCAAGTGTTTGCCAAGTGCGTCTGGATGCCGAGTGCATTGATGTGTCAATGTAAATTTAAATGATGCCAAGATGACAAATGTCGAAGGTTGCCATATTCAGGAAGGACACATTCTGAATAATGTCGATGTCTAGGAAGGACACATCCTAAAACACCAATGTCAGAGTTTTGTTCTTCAGAAGGACACATCTGAAAGAACGTTGTTGTCGAGAGGAATGATCCTTAAGTGTCAGAAAGGATCCCTCGAAAATGTCAAATGATAGGGACGATGCCTAGGAAGGACACATCCTAAGGCACCAATGTCAGAGTTTTGTTCTTCAGAAGGACACATCTGAAAGAACGTTGTTGTCGAGAGGAATGATCCTTAAGTGTCAGAAAGGATCCCTCAAAAATGTCAGATGACAATGCCGATTCCTAGGAAGGACACATCCTAAGGCATAAATGACAGAGGTTATTCTTCAGAAGGACCCATTTGAAAGGTAACCAAGAGTTGATAGTTTGACTGGTTGTGATAATTTGACTTGTTTTGACTAAGTTTGACTTGTTTTGACTGAGTTTGACTTGAGTTGGCCATATGTCGATATTGTCATGATGATATGTGCCGATGAGATTGTCCTACTATGATAATGATTGTCATGATGAGTTTTGTTTATTTGGGAAAGATTCATGTGTGTCAGTGTGATGCCATGAACCCTAATGGACTAACCTCGTAGTTCGACACGACTAATGACTTTGTCTTGGTGACCAAAGATTGCGTCATGATTTTATTTTGACAAACCTAAAAGGACTGACCTAATATCTCGGGGGCTCAAATATGAGTCTTGCCTACGTAGCAAATGCGCAGAGACAACGTAGTTCGGACAGATGACAAAGATTGATTTGACATGATTGACTTTGACCAGAAATGACAGTGTGCTCGTGTTCTTCGAGTGGTCTAATGATTTTGTTTGATGTTTTCTTCAGGACGTTTTATGATTTTTAGGTCTTTCTTCAGGACATTTTATGATTTATTTTTTTTCTTTTTTTAGGACATTTTATGATGTTTTTGTCTTTTTTCAGGACTTTTTGCGATGTTTTTGGTCTTTTTTCAGGATATTTTATGATTTTTTTTGAATTTTGATGTTTAAGAGGATCGTGACAAATGCATATGACTGATGCCTACACATGAGAATCCAAGGACAAACATGATTGTGCCCCTAGTCAAGCTGAATACCAATTGACAGGTGATGACAACGTTGTTGACGTGGGAAGGACGCATCCCAAAACAACGTGAGGACAATGACGATAATGTGACGAAAGTATCGAGGTCTACAGCTGGGCCAGGAATGAAGTCAAGTAATGTTTTGGATAATGTGCTTGTATGGATTAGACTTGTTGCATTTGGAATGACTTGGTTAGGACTAGATGGGATGATGATTATCCTTAGACCATTTGACAAGGGAGAGCCAAGGTAGGTGACAGACATGAAATGATAGGGGGTGGCCT
>VDFB02160811.1:0-26755 GCA_007258455.2 Sequoia sempervirens | reverse complement strand
AAATTAGATATTAGACACGAATTGGATATCCAAAACAAATCAGATATCCAATTTGTAGTACTTTGGATTGGGCATTGCTATGGAGCAATGTAATGACACCCAACCCAAAAAAAAGTCAACTCGGTATTTTTGCATTTTTTGGTGAGTTCAAAACGCTACTCTTTTCATGTTGCCACTTTTTGGCCCATCATGATCTTGCACATACCCAGGTCTAAATTAGGTAGTTGTTATTGCTAAGCTAGATCACTCCTTTCTTCGAAGGCCATACACTTATGATTGGGTCAAGTATTCTTTTCTTTAGAAAATTCCTATTTCTTTTTTGATATGTTAATTATGATTTGATTAGATGGGTTATGAAGCACTTATTTCAAAAAAATATCTTTATGAAAGAAGTATATTGGCATGAAATTAAATATGATTTGTATTCTAATGTAAAAACTACAAAGAATGGAAACAATTCTTTCAACACATAAACTATTATGTAGTAGTCAATTAAAATAAAAAAGCTTACTCTATATTAGTTAGGATACACAAGTAAGAAAATGATCTAAAGTGACTTATTTATCCTAGAGGAACTAAGTATATAGTATACAAAGAAACCAACAACCACACAACTACCCTATTTTGAAGGAGCTAGTTTTCCCCTTCCCGATTCTAATATTGTCTAATTATTTCCAAGTAGATGAAGGGTCATAACACAACTTTATTCAACCCAAAGAAATAGCTTGTTAATGAAACTTGAAAAAAAGAAACAAAAAAATTGCTACATTTGGCATTTCATGTGTAATGAAGAGTGGTGACAATAATCTACTTATAGTTTAATAAAACACTATTTTTATAAGAATTCTTGAAATTAGAAAGATAAGTGCTACTTATAGTTTAATAAAACACTATTATAGTTTCACCAACATATACTATTGTATGCTTGCATGGATTCTTAGTTAATATATGGGGAGATAGAGATAGACGGGGAGAGAAAGATAGAGAGATAGAGATATATGGGAAGAGAAAGAGAGATGGAGATATATGGGAAGAGAAAGGAAGAGAGGTGTAGATAGAGAGTTGATGGATAGGGGGGATAGGGAGGAAGAGATGGTGAGAGATAGAGAGGGGGAGATAGAGAGGGGGAGGGAGAGAGCGGATATAGATAGAAAGAGATAGAGAGAGACAGAGGGAGATAAAAAAGAGAAATAGAGATATAGAGATATAGAGTAGAGATAATGGAGGAGAGATGGAGGAATGAGAGAAAGGGGAGGGAGAGATAACCCAATAGATATGGGGAAGAGAGGGAGGACATAGATAGTGGGAGATATAGACATAGAGAGTTTTACGTGGAGAGAGATATATCAATCCCCCTCCCTATATCTCTATCTATTCATCCTTATCTCTTTATCTCTCTACCTCTCTCTATCTCCTTGTCTCCCTTTCTATTTGTATGTTTGTCATTATCTCCCTCTATATATTTTCTTCCCTATATTTATCTTTGTCTCCTTAAGTGTACAATGGGTATATTGAAGAGGTTAAAGGAGAACTATCATATCTTTAATCAAATGGCATGTTACGTTGAGCATAACTCCCCAAGGACACATGCCATCCTTGGATTGTTGACATGAAACAAGCAATAAAAATTTAGTTTCTTTCTCTCATATTAATATATATTACTATTATATTAAATATATATTATATTAATTATATTTTGTATTATATAAAAATATACTTATTATTAATTATTAATTATAATAATTTTATACATATTTAATAATTTTGTTAAAGAATATAGTATATAATTATGATAAGTTGAATAATTATATTATTTATTATGTAAAATATAGCTAATATATACTTAACTATATTGTAGAATATTAAAACCTATCTAAATGGCGCCAAAATTTTCAACTAAATTAACATATTGTAAAACCTAACGAAACTAGGTTGTAGCTCATCAAATTGGAGAAGTGAAAGGTCAATACTAGCGCCGACGAAGAGTTTGGAGAGTGAAAACAAGGTCAATGCCAATGCCAAGGAAGAGTTTGGAATTAAAACAAGGTCAATACCAACACCGACGAAGAGTTTGGAGGAGTGAAAACAAGGTCAATATCAACGCCAAGGAAGAGTTTGGAGGAGTGAAAACAAGGTCAATACGAGCACCGAGGACAAGGTTGAGGGCACTCAGGGAAAATTGACGACCAAGGGGAAATGAGTACTGTAAGTTTGGCATCCCCATTCTCTTTAACCTTCAATTTTCATGCCTAGTTTCCAAAGATCTTCTCGTACATTGGCACCCCCATTCTTGTAAAATGGTATAAGATAAGACAAAAAAAATAAAATAGCTTAGTCTTTCACATTTTTATCGACTAGCCTCAGGTCTTGGCAAAACTCCCATAATCTACCCACATCTTGGTTGAGGTCTAGGATTTCATCACACATAGCCTTCATCGCATGAGTCTGAAGCAATTGTAGACTTAGCCTAAGTATATGCTATGCTAAGGTAGATCTAATGAATGGAAATAGAAGCATACACTTCTTCTTTAATACCTCCACCACAAACATATGCAAGGTGTTGGTTTTTTTTATGGTAAGCAAGTTGATCTTCTAATCTACCTATGGAATTGCCAATTCCAATAAAGGGCAGCTCGAAGGACTTGGACCAACTGATGAGGATTTGAAAGACCTCCTACACTTTGGGCTCTGCAAAATCTGAGAGCATGATCCCTTAATGCGTTTACAACCTCTGCACACCATCATCATAAAAAAAATTAACAATAGATAATCTCATTTAATAACTCAACATAATAGGATAATACTGAATAGAATTGGTTGTTTATCAATAATATCAACTATTTGGAGCATGAGATAACTACAACAACATTTCATAGTATAAGATAGTCATTGATTTGCAATTTTTAGCAAGCTCTAGGTAAAGACAAACAAATACTGAACCATACAAATAAGTACAACTTAGATCAATTCCATATATCCATTGGAGGAGTCAAATTTATAAGCATCTAAGGGTTTATGACAAATTTAACACATAACATATAAGATCATTGATAACATTGTTTTACAATCTCATCAATATGTATTCTAACCCAATACTACTTATCAAATCCTTATACAGAACATATCTACCTACAATCCCATTCAAACATTTTAATTAATTCCTTGAATTAAAGCTAAAACAAGAATCATACACACCACAATAGTGAGATGAACGAAACAACCCTTGATCATTTTATTCAAAATTCATATATGCTTGTAGATTGGAGAGACATGAGTTCAAATTAATCATATCAATTCAAATGCCAGTACTATCATAAAAAATCAAATCCCTATGAATTCAAAACCTACTACAGAATGACTCAAACCCTAAATTACATTTTCCCTAAAACCATCAAACTTTATAATTTGCTTTGAAACTTCATCTAGACTCAACCAAAAATATCTAACTTGCTAACCCATACTTATGGCCTTGAAATCCTTCTTATAGAAAAAGAAGGAGCAAACAAGCATTGGGCTAGAAAGCACACGTGTCACCAGCCAATTAGACCGCCTTGTGATATTCCAAAAATTTGTTACAACAATCTCCCCAGAGAATCTTCTTGTTCATCATTCCCACTGAGAATGGTTGATGCAACAACAAAAAAAACAAGAATTTCATGCCTAGACTATCACCGAAAAACAAAACTGGAATCTGTTGTAACTACAACAACTAATTTTTCAACCATTAGCAGCCTACTCCTTTTCACTTTTCCTTAGTTAAATATACACTTACCCATTTTTGGTACTCTTCATCAGTTGGCCAATCAAAATTGATCACCTCATTCACCTTGACACTATAAGGTTTGTACTTAACTGCCACCTGATTCACTTCTCTTTCAAAAGACTCCAAGAATGGTGGTGCTAATGATTTTGTCCATAAAACTCACCAACAAATCATATCCCGAGTTACCACGATTTTTTGAGGGTTTGTAGTCAAACATGACCTATAAAGGGGCTCTTACACTTTTTGTGATTACTATAGCTTTATTAAAGAGGCCCATGGACCCTCTATTAATTGTAGGATGCATGAATAGGAAGTACGTGGATGAGAAATAAAGAAGGTATAGCTGTTGTCCTCAATAATTTTGTGAAGAAAGAGGTAAGATGTGAAATGAGAGGGTTCAAGCCTAGGTTTCAACAAATATGTATGGGAATCTAATTTTATGAATTTTTATCATGCAAACCCTAATGGGTTGTTTCTGAACACTGAATGTAAATGATACACACACACACACATATTTATATATGTATGTACATGTATATGTATTTTTAAATGTAAATGTAAATGCAATTACTGGATGATCTCCTAGAACAATAAATGCAACATATCATTAAAGAAATCTATATCTATGTATATAAATGTGTATTTCTAAATGCAAGTGTAAATGAAAAGAGCATATGGTTTTGTAGTGTTATAGATACAACATATCCATAAATTAATGTAATTGAAATTCTAAAGTCTTCAAGACATATAATATGAAATCGACCAAACTATTAAACTACATGAGAAATAAATGAAAACAGTAAATGCATATGTATGTGTATTTATAAATGTAAGTGTAAAATAAATAAGAATAATGAAAATTAAGAAAGAATACAAGGAAAGGTCTCCTCCCTTCTTGGTAGTGATAACCTCTTCCACACACAACCCTTAGAAATTATGAATAGAGGAATATAATCTTTGAAGAACTCAAAGTTGATTCTCTCCTACCTGATGCAATTAGTCATTTTATCCTTACAAACAATTATAGTGATTACTAGAGGCACATATACCAATTCTTCATAATAGAAGAATTTGATCATACTTTTCCAATGATGGCATTATAAGAAAACCTTAGGTTAAATGAATAATTCCTAGCTAAGTTCTTTAAATCATGTCCAACCGTATAAGAGAAGACCGCTACTATGTGTACCTAGATACCATGGAGAAAGGCTCTTTGGGCTCTTTCATCAATCATCCTACCTTAAAACATATCAAAAGTCTCCTAGCAATTAGACATAGGAAGATTTAAGATGACTTAAAAAAAATTGCCAAAGCATAAACTTATGATGACTTAACCAGGCCTAGTACACACTCCCTCCCTATTAACCACTTAGACATATGGAAATTAAATATAAATTTTCTGCTATTTTTAGTCATGTAGGTGTCCAATAAACCACTTGGTGGTGTTTCCCTTCAAGTTTATTTACTTTAGTGAAGAGAAAAAGTCCTTTGATTAAAATTAGAGAATACATTTGAGGCCTTGGTTGTGTAACTGGTGGACCATAGTCACATTTAACACTTGTTACAAAGTTTGGGAGTTAAAACGTTAAGTGGATTTGATTTGTGATGGACACATTTGGGCCCGGTGGCCAACAATAACTTGCAATCTATCAGACTTGATTACCTTATAACTTTGTGAAATTCTAGCGATGAAATGATAAGATTAATCATAATGTCACCTTAGGATCACATCGCATGAAAAGAACTTCATCCATCACTTATGAGTGTAGAGTACCGCAAATAGGTATTTGTCGAATCATCTTCCTCAAGTGAGAAATTTAGGAAGAGAAGAAGAAAGTGAGACATGTAGTATTATGTCTAAAGAGGAGATCAACTAGGGTGCAGAAGATTAGAAAGAAAATTTTGTAAGCGCTTAAATTTTTTTCTTTGCGGAAGGGAGATCATTTTCTTATGGTAGAGTATGAGAGCATAGGTGGTATCAAGGTGCCTGATATAATGCAAACATCTACGAAAACAATGATTTACCAGGGGAGCTTACCTAATAAACACTAATTTTTGTGTCGGTGAGAGGGATATATGCATAACACCATCATCATTACATGGTTTGGGCCTATTTTGCATGGGCGACATAAGGTCTATTATGAAAAAAGTTACTAAGAATTGATAGAAATTATGTCAAACCACATTACGATTACACAAGGTGGATACAAGCGGTTCGATATACAAATGCAGCGTAGGTATGCACTATCAACCAAATTATATACAAATAAAGATAAGGATCAAAATAAAGGGTAGCTATGTACATTGTGACCAAAACATCAAGGAATATTGTAGGAGTTTTACAAAGCAGTGCGACACGGGTCAACAAATAAGCATCAACCCAATTGCATATTCAAGCGAGGTGTATTCATATGCGATAAAATCAATAACTACCGGGGAAGAGTTGCTAATCCCGATTAAGAAATTTGAATGCGTAGTTACAAACACAATTACTATGGGGTGGTACACTATGTACCATTTTACCCAACCCTCTAATTAATGACTCCAATATACCATTTTATTCTTATGTTTTAAGTAATTCTATTTGGTTTCATTTCGGTAATATTTTTTTATATTTAATTTTTGTCACAATGGGACATTAATTGTATGGAGAAGGCTCCGGCCTAGAGCACAGATCGCGATTTATCTTCAGGAACTTCTACCCGATAGGTTTATCTCATTGTAATTGTACAAATTAGATACAAGAAAAATGTTTTATTATGTTGTTTTGATAAGTTTATTGGGTTAATTTCGATAATGTTTTTAATATTCTTGTTGCAGTCGACTAATCTAGAAAAGGCACTAGTAGTAGACGAGAGCATCCATAGGGAGGTGTAGTCAATATTATGTGATGATAACATTGCTTACTCAACAAACCCTCTTGATATGATAAGGAAGACCCAAAAATAATGCAATGAAGAAATCCTTAAGTTGTTATTCATAGTGCCTCAAACATATGAGATAAGAGAGAGGGTTAAAATATTGACTGAGAGATCACAAAACTTGCAAGTAAGTTGTCATGGAGTCTTTAATTATAACATAAGTTCATTCATGGTTTTATATTTTGTACTCTTTTATGTCATAAACTAAAATATGTGTTGTTTTTACAAGATTTTTTGCGTCCTCATGATGCTTCTGGCCATGATCAGGGTACTGCAAGTGCTGCCCGAGGAGTAGGGGTTGGTACAAGTGTCCATCCCGATATTCCTACACATACATCCACACATCCATCAACCCATCATACATTGCCTATATTGTGGTCACGAAATTTTAGACAACACATACCATCGCGGTAGTTAGTTGCACCCTCACGGTATGAGCACATGCTAGAGACATCGTCAGACATGTACCTGGGGATGCAGAGGCCACTAGTACTAGTGATATTTTAGCAGCATTTCCTGGATCTTCCCGTATTACTAGTACGAGAACATTTCCTGTCACATTTTTGGTGACCGAGGATTTTGTTCCCATAAAAATAGAGGGGTCCCAGGTACTTTAAAATGTTTTAATTATTATTATATATAATCCAATTAAAATTTACTTATTGATCGCTCTTTTTAGACTATTGATCCCATGATCATTTTGTAGGAAATGAAGGCTTTTATAAACATCTAAGTGATATTACATTGGAGCTCTTTGGGCCCACCATATATACATGTGTAGCAATAAGTTAGCCTATGTGAAGATTGAAATTGAAAACATCACTTTGGTATTTTTCCTTAGGCGGTGAAATGATATTTTGAGTAATACAAACCTACACACACATTGATATTTTTCGGCATTGCATTGAGGAAATTTTTTTCTCTTATACCTACCCTTGGCTAGACATGGAGGTATATAATATTGGTTTCTGGGTTTATTCTGTAAGTAGTTAATTTCACAGAGGAAGACTAAAATCTTCTTAATGTCCTGTCAAGTGTGAAAGAATATGAATCACTTGCTGAAGGCACCATTTTGTATTCATCCAAAAATTGGTTTGTTCTTTTTTTATGTTTCTTGCATGTGTTTTTTTTAGGCTCTAGAGATGTAGCTCGACTCTTTCCTTTACACTTTTCATCTATTTTGATGATTATAGTAGGGTGTCCTCATAATTTTTCATGTAGATCTATTTGTAACCTTATTTTCTACCAATCAATTTACAAACAGGTCACATATTAAGGACCATTTTAGTAACTTGTAGTCATCCATTACTTCATATGTTGCAGGTTGTGTCTATGTGCCAATAAATCTTGATGATTGCAAGAACTTTAATCCTACAAGTGTACCCAATCTTTCTCAAGTAAAAGTCTTACCTTATTTTATAGTACTTTAAATGGTTAATTGAAGGTGCTTCTTTAGATCTGAGATAGTTGAACCCTGGATTAAAATATGGTATTAGATGGGCAGTATAATGATAAAACTAAGGTCCATTGAACACAAATTACGAACATAATTTACTAGACTATGAATAGTGTTACAATTATAATTATTTTTCCTTTACCTACCTCTGGGCAGGTGCATGAAGTTAGTCGCACTTTTGTGGCCAAATGGGAAAAAAAATTGGAAAGACATAACGCGCTCTCGTTATAACGCGAGTGCCTTATGTGATTTTAAAAGAAAAAAAAAAGTCAAATGTGTATCATTTGCTCTTTACTGTTTCTCAGCTGTGCCCGCGGCCAAAAATCCTCACTTTCATGCTCGCGTTCTAGGAGGAAGGATTTCTGCAAATTTCATCAAGAATTGTCAAATTTTGTTTGCAAATATGGTGCCACGACGATGAAGAGATGGAGGAGGTAAGTATTGTTTGCTATTTGTTTTGAATTTGCTAGTTTGAAATTGATTTTGTTTGTTTTAAGTTAGATTTAATTTTTTTTTTAAATTTGTAGGAAATCCTGTAAATCCTCAACAAGAAGAGGAGGTAAATCCTCAATAGAAAAATCCTCAACAAAATCAACCTCCCCCACCATTCTCTCAATTCCCTCCTAGCACTCAAGAAAATTTGAGTGAAATTGAGAACAATAGAAAACAACTTGAGGATCTTATCAATAGGTTGAGTGATCCAAATGCTTCAACCACAAAAAGAATACTTTTAGAAAATTCATTGAAAGACATGTTAAAAAATGTAGATGCAATCACCCAACAAATATCTGGATGGCAAGATAGGAGGCAGACAGCCATGGCATATTATGCAGACAAATTATCATATAAACAAGTAAAAGATTTAAAAATTACTAAAGGTGATTTGTACTCTCTATTCACTAACCCTAAAACAAATCAAAATCTTACCCTCAATGCAAAGAAGTTTCTTATTCATTGGTGCCACCACCAAGAGATTAAGAACCGTTTTTATGAAAGATGGTATATGGTCTTTGATTACCCACCGTGCAATAATTGTGAAGTCCCCCAATATTTTCTTAGGAAACTATACAGTGAGTTTGTATTGAACTAAATCCAAAATTATTTTTCTATGAGGGAGTTCCAAGGGAGAGGTGGGGGGTCAGCTCAAGATAGGCCCAGTGCACAGCCAGATCCTATGCGGCAAGGGAGATGACCTCTCGCTAGGCCGCCTCGTGAGCATATTGTGATGCCTGCCATTGTAAAGGAGAGTGCTGACATAGAGACATTGCTAGTGATCACAACTTTGACCCGGAGTGTCATCCATCACACTAGCCCTATTGTACAGTTCCATCTAGGGGAGTCTTTAGGTGGTGGCCTTCGAACCCATGTGTGTCAATCTTGTGGGGCAACTTTTTCGTATGACCCTATCGACACTTACAAGGGTGCTACGCAGGATCCATATGGTACTATGTAGCCTGATCCATATGCATCTACGAGGATGGAGAGGACGGCTGACATTTTGCATGATGCATATGGCATTGACACTCAAGTAAAATTCATCATGTTTATTGAATTTAATTTATTAAATTTTGATTATGAAATGCAAGATTAACTAATTTAGTTTTACTATTTTAATAAAATTGCAGGGTCACAGTGTAGAGATTGAATACACCAATCATCCACCTACTTATTTTTGCAGTACACCTATCAGTGGGGTATGTAAATTTAGTAACCAATTATAAATTTATTACATGTGTTAATAGCATTGTTTTACGAATGGTATTTTAATATGTGATTTTGGATGTTGAACAGGGTACTGTTGGAGGTTTCAAGGAAACACCTCCGAGTGCCAGTAGATTTGATCAAACGTTCATGGAGGTAATATAGAATTTAAAGAGAACTTAAGTAATGAATTCTAAGTTTAATAGATTTGTGTAGTTTGTATTCATATTGTTGGTTACGTTGCATTACACATCATTCAAACTCAAAGCATTACTTCAAATTCGATAAATAATAATAAAAAATATATATGTTTAATACTTGTACTCAAAATTTTGTTTATTAGATCTCATACGTTATAAGTCATCACATGGATCGCTATTGTAACTTTTTTGTGATTGAATAATTGGTTGTTTTATTTTCATATGTTGGTGACAGAAACACCGCCAAACATTACGAGGGCAATAGATATTGGTGTTTCCTCTGCTATACAATCCTCGATGGCTCTGATAGGGGAGGTATGAGGCAAATTACTAAATTTCAATTTACATTCATTGTTACAGATGAACTAGTTCTAGTGAAAAATCAAACCATTATTGATTTGTAGTTTAATTCATATTTGGATGGTTTATACAGGACTTGAGCACGCCTGAGCATCGACGTGCAAATATTTCCATCGAGGAGAGTGATCGTGAGATGGCCGTAAGTGATTATTTTGTTAAATATATAAATTTTTATAATGTAATTTCTATATATTAATGTCTTTACTTATTGTAATTGTTGAAACTTTACCAGGAGCTAAACACTAGGAGGAGGAGCAGGAGCACTCCTCGAGCACAGCAGAAATGAGTGACAGAATTATCGCCATCGGATCGCCCAGCAAAGGGAAAGAAAATTGTATTTGAACCAGAGCATGGAGAGAAATGAATTTTGAATGCACAAAGCCCTTTATTGTATGTCTACATGGCAATTTTGTACATATTTTGTGTTGGATTTATTTGACATTGTATGCCTATATGGAATTCTCGTAAGCCTATATGGCTATTTTGTAACTATATTTTATACTTATATTGACATATATTGATGTATGCGTACATGGCTATTTGCTTAATACAAATATTTTTTATTGATGGTGTCCATATTTGCAAATTATAAATTCATGGTTCAATAGATATGAGTAACGTGTATTCAAGTGTATACTTTACAACTTACGCACATATACTTTTTTACTTATGTGTGAACATCGAAAAGTGTGGAAATTTATGTGTTTGGAAGTCAAATGTAAGCCAATTTTTCAATTCTTAGTTCTTGCATACTCGATCTTATGGACTTATATTCCTTCCTAGCACATATTGTGAATATTTCTCATTTGGTGCAGAAGACAGATTCCTCATTTTTGAACCACTCATAGCAAAGAGATTCACAATAAGACTTTAGCATTGGAACACTACTCCATACTTCTCTTGTCTAGACCATAAAGGATTGAAAATTCTTAATTTGATGCAATGATAGTCATGAGATGAGAATTTATATAACCATGCCTATTTTGAAACTTCGCATCTAATACTGCATCAACAAGAACTTAAGAAGTGTTGCATAAGAGTATTAGGTTTGATAGGCCTTCTCTTCCCTAAGGGAGGAGAGCCTGCATCTTGAATTTTGAACAAAATTTTAAGAAGCAAACATTTTACCTAAAAGCTTCAAACCTAGATGACATATTTGGCTAAGTCTATCTTGAAAATTATCAATGCACATTCAAACTCTAAAGGAGATTCTCCCTGAAAAGCAAACTTTACCCTTTTTCCCAAGGAAATAAATTGCAACAAGTTGCATGTGATTTATCTTATTTCTTTCTCACAGTTCCTGGTCAATCATTCATGGCTCAAGATAGTTCTGTTCCAAGGCAAGGACACCCAAAAAATCACTAAGATTCTTCTACGATCTACAAGAAAAAGGTTTTGGCTCTTTCACAATGTAAATAATTATGTAACACTGTTTTCTTGTTTTCCTTCCACACAAAAAAATGTTCACACTTTTCAGATTGATCAATAATCAATAATGGCTGATTGTAAACGCTTGACATTTTTATATTTCAACTTTAATTTATAATTGATGTAGGAGCATCCAATGGTGTAAGGGAAATCTTGCATCACCCAAAAATATTTAAATTTCAAGTTTTTCAATTTTTAGATATTTTTACATTTTTGAATACCATTTTTTGTTATAATGAAATTCCCAATTTATAATTTTTATTTTCTATTCCTGGGTTGAAAGATATTGCAGTTTTAGTTTCCCAGATTTGTACCTAAAAATCTTTCGAGTTATATTTGAGGCACTTAGAGTTTCCATAACGGCCTTGAAACTTGCCAAAAATGGCATAGCAAATTTTGAGAGCGTTATTGACTTCGAGACCTTTGAAACGGTTCAAAAGGTTCGCGAATCGGAGTCCCGGATCAAAAGTTATGGCCCCAGGAAGTTGGCGCACTTTCTAGAAGATACAATTTCAAATGTTCTTTTGAAATTTCAACTTCAAGTTGTAATTTTTGGCGCCAAACTACCTAAACTCAAATTTGAATGTTGTTTTGGATCCAAACTAAAGAGGATCTCTATTTATGGGTGGGTTTCTAATTTTTGGAGTAGCTTTTTGGGGACAAGCTCACATATTGCGAAAGGGTTTATGCAGATGAGGAGGCCTAATCTGAACATTAAGATGATGTTGAAAGGGGAGGAGCCCTAGTGATTAGGAAAGCCTTGGTGACTGAGGAAAAGGAACCAAAACAGAGGAAAAATCTATTTCGCACAAGGTGCAAGTGTGAAGGAAAATGTTGTGATGTCATTATTGACGATGGGAGCACCGATAATCTGGTGTCAGAGGAGATGGTCACAAAGTTGAAGCTGAAGAGGGAAAGGCACCTTCATCTATATCGGATTGCCTGGTTGCAGAAAGACCAAAAAATTTTGGTCAATGAGCAGTGCCTAGTAAAGTTCAAGATTGGGAGCTACCATGATGAGGTACTCTGTGATATCATCCCCATGGATGCATGTCACATGTTGTTGGGGAGGCCATGGCAATTCGATAGGCGAGCTATATATGATGGCCATGCAAACACTTATTCCTTGACAAAGGATGGGATTCGTTACAAGTTGAAACCCCTGAAGGAGACCGAAGAAAAGGTATGCAGTAGTGCTAGAATTTGTTATGTAGATGGAAGAAAATTTTTAGAAAGTATGAAGCATGAGCGTGTGTGTTATACATTGATTCCTAGAGTGAGTAAGGAGGATAGTGAGAAGGTTCCAAAATAAGTTTTTGGGATGTTGGATGAGTTTCAGGATATTGTTTCTGATAATGTACTTGAGGGTTTACCACTAATAATGAAGATCAGTCATCAGATTGACTTGATTCTTGGAGCTAGTTTGCCAAATAAGGTAGCTCATAGAATGACTCCAGCAAAAAATGAGGAGTTGAATAGACAAGTTCAAGAGTTGTTGAGAAAGGGTTTGATACGGGAGAGTTTGAGTACATATGCAGTACCTGCAGTACTAGCACCGAAGAAGGATGGGGAGTGGAGGATGTGTATAGATTCCTGAGTCATAAACAAGATAACAATCAAGTACAGATTTTCCCTGCCAAGGATGGATGACCTGATGGACTGTTTGAGTGGAGATCAGTACTTCACAAAGATTGATATGAAGAGTGGATATCACCAAATCCGGATTCGAGAGGGAGATGAATGGAAGACTGCCATCAAGACCAAAGAAGGCCTGTACGAGTGGTTAGTCATACCTTTTGGGCTAACCAATGCACCGAGCACATTCATGCGGCTCATGAACGAGGTACTAAAAGAATTTCTGGGAAGTTTTGTTATTGTGTATTTAGATGTATTTAGATTTTCAGTAAGACATTGGATAAACATCTGGTGCATATTCAGAGGGCCTTTGAGAAGTTAAGAGAAGAGAAACTATTGATTAATCTGAAGAAGTGCAGTTTTGTGAAGAGGCAGTTAGTGTACTTGAGGTTTGTTGTCTTAGCAGAAGGTCTCAAGATGGACCCAAAGAAGGTGAAGGCTATTCTGGAATGGCCTACCCCAAGAACTACTATCGAGGTAAGATCTTTCCATGGTTTGGCTAGTTTTTATAGAAAGTTCATTAGAAACTTCAGTAGTATTTGTGGACCCCTAACTGAAACAATGATAAGGGATAGAAAAGAATTCAAGTGGAGCATTGGAGCGGAAAAAAGTTTTGAACTATTGAGATAGAAGGTGACAGAGCAACCTGTTCTAGCCCTCCCATATTTCAACAAGGTGTTTCAGGTGGATTATGATGCCAGTGGTTGTGCCATTGGAGTAGTGTTGAGCCAAGAAGGTAAGCCCATTGCCTATTTCAATGAAAAGTTAAATGATGCCAAGAGAAAGTATTTTGTATATGATCAAAAAATTTATGCAATAGTTCAAGCATTAAAGAAATGGAGACATTATTTGTTGCCGAAAGAATTTGTTCTATATATTGATCATCAGGCCTTGCAGTACCTAAATAGTCAAAGAAAATTAAATCAGAGGCATATGAAATGGGTAGAGTTTTTGCAGAGTTATACCTTTGTTTTGAAACATAGGAGTGGGGAGTCAAATAGGGTTGCAGATGCCTTAAGTAGGAGGTATACATTGATGACAAAGATGCTGATTGAAGTGGTTGGGTTCAATGAACTCAATACACTATATGCAGAAGATCCTGATTTTACAGAGGCTTGGAAAGCTTGCAAGGAAATTGTTACAGTGGACAGGACAAGGTGGTTGGATTTCATAATCCAAGATGGCATGTTATTTAAGGGAAGTCAATTGTGTATCTCGAGGAGTTCCATGAGGGAGAACCTGATAAAGGAGAAGCATAGTGGAGGAATGGCAGGACATTTTGGTCGGGATAAGACCATTGCCATTATAGTGAGCATTATTATTGGCCTCAGTTGTCACGGGATGTGAAGAAGTTTGTACAAAGCTACAGGGTATGTCGGATGGCTAAAAGAGTGAGCGAATCTGGCTTATATCAGCCCTTACCTATACTAGAGAGGCCATGGGAGGATATAAGTATGGACTTTGTTCTTGGTTTTCCAAGGACACAACGAGGGAATGATTCAATCTTTGTGGTGGTTGATAGGTTTTCAAATATGGCACATTTCATTCCATGTCAGAAGACCCATGATGCAGTCCACATTGTTGACTTGTTCTTCAAAGAGGTGGTGAGGCTACATGGTCTGTCAAAGAGTAATGTTTTAGATCGTGACACTAAATTTGTGGGGTACTTTTGGAGGACCTTGTAGAAGAAGATGAAGACAGAGTTGAAGTTTAGTTCTGCACACCATCCACAAATAGATGGGAAGACATAGGTTGTTAACAGGAGTCTAGGTAACCTACTAAGATGTTTGGTAGGAGATAAACCCAAGGGATGGGACTTGATCTTACCCCAGATAGAATTTTCTTATAACAATTTTTTCAACAGAAGCACTGGTAGATCAGCATTCTAGATTGTGTATGGAGGTAGCCCCAAAACAGCTCCAGAATTGAGGAAGATGGACCAAGAGAAGAAAATAAGTGCTGAAGCCAAATATTTTGCAGAGCACATCAAGAATATACATGAGAAGGTACGAGAACACATTAATAAGATGAATATGCAATATAAGGCTAAGGCAGATCAAAAAAGAGGAATAAGGAGTTTCAGATTGGCGATGAAGTAATGGTCCACTTGAGGAAAGAAAGGTTTCCCGTGGGAACGTATAACAAATTGAAGATGAAGAAATTTGGTCCCTATAAGATTTTGAAGAAGCATGATTCAAGGAATGCATATGAGGTAGAGTTTGTGATGGAATCAACATTTTCCCTGTGTTCAACATTTCAGATTTGACAGAGTATCATGAAGGTGGAGCGGAGGAAGCACTAGCAATAGGGCAGTATGGCATTCCAACACCTACTTCAGAAAGGGAGGAGATTGAAGCAATCTTGGATAGTCATGTGGGAAGGAGTACCAAAACAGGCAGTATGAAGAATATCTAGTGAAATGGAGAGGAAGGCCTATGGAAGATTCATCCTAGCTATGTAAGGTAGCGGTTGGTGGTTGGGTTTTCTTCAACCATCTGAGACATGACGGGGTCACTTCTCAAATTACCGGGTGTCTGATGCAGGAGAATCCAGTGGTGTAAGGGCAATCTTGCATCACCCAAAAATAGTTAAATTTCAAGTTTCTTGGTTTTTAGATGTTTTTACATTTTTGGATACCCTTTTCGTCATAATAAAATTCCCAATTACGGTTTTCATTTTCTATTCCTGGGTTGAAAGATATTGCAGTTTTAGTTTCCCAGATTTGCACCTGAAAATCTTTCGAGTTAGATTTGAGGCACTTAGAGTTCCCGAAACGGCCCCGAAACTTGCTGAAATCGGCATAGCGGATTTCAAGCACGTTATTGACTTTGAGACCTTTCCAACGGTTCAAACGGTTCACGAATCGGAGTCCCGAATCAAAAGTTATGGCCCAGGGAAGTTGGCGCACTTTCTAGAAGATACAATTGCAAATATTCTTTTGAAATTTGAACTTCAAGTTGTAATTTTCTGCACCAAACCGCCTGAACTCAAATTTGAATGTTGTTTTGGCTCCAAACTAAAGAGGAGCTCTATTTATGGCGGGTTTCTAATTTTTGGAGTAGCTTTTTGGGGACAAGCTCACATATTGCGAAAGGGTTATTCTGTAGCTTTTTGTAACTTGCATGTATTGTAGAACTTGGGATTTGAGATCCTCTACAAAATCCGTACAAGTTAAAAAACAACTGAAAAAATACAGAAAATAAGCTAAAACAGGGAACTCTTTGTTAATTTAATTCTTCCAGAATACAATGATCTCTTTGCTCGGCCTTTACAATGCTTTTAAAGAAGTTTCCAACCATCAACTACCTCTTCATCTTCCTTGAACGACCTATGACTCATCCTCTTCCTTGATTTTCTTGATTTTCTTTTTTTGTCTCTTCACATTATTTTTTTTTCTCTTTTACATATTTAGCATTTTTACAATATTACACTTTGTGTTTTTTCATGCCTTGATTACATTTAATTTTGAAATTACATGGACTTAAATACATTTTTGACAACTTATCCTTTTGAAGGCATTACATGACCTAGGTGTTCCTACACCACAAGCTATGGTCTCATGATTTTTTTTCACATCAATGTGATTTGATTCACATTTTTTTTACATGAAAATCAGCTTGAACCAGATTTTGTATTATGGAGCTATAATAAGTTGCCACTTCAAAAACTGATGTAACAATGATACAAAATAATGTTTGAGACTACAAGAACGTATCAAAATGGCTAGTGTACTAAACAAATTATTATGATTTACGAATAATGTTGATAACTCTACTTAGTTGGTAACTCCACTCAGTTGGCTTCCTTTTTCAAAATCATACAAATTGAACCCTAGCATCAATAGACTCTATATATCAAACTACCACAATCAATTTACATCAGGCCCATATCACTGAGACACAACCTGAACAATAGGAGGAATAGCCTATTTCAACATACTACACTCAAACCCTTAAGGGATCGATCTGGTTGAACGTAGCTCAGAGCGATTCTGCATGTTTTGGTGCAAAAGAGGACCATGCCTAGCATAAACATGCCTACTCGGATGCGTTGGAACAGTCCGTTTGATTGCACGAGTTATAAAACAAAAATTGCACCACCTTGCAACTTTCCACTACTTGCATTTGACACTTTTTTCATCAACTAAAAATTAGACACCACGGGAAAACCATTCTGAGATAATGAAAACTGAGAGAGGTTATTGTAGAGGGACCCAACATGATCCCATAGGATTAGACAAGAAGTTTATAAACATCACGGTGTCTGAGTAACCTCATGTTGAAGTTTGCATCTATTTTGCCATTTGGACCCTTAAGGGATCGATCCGGTTGAACATAACTCAGAGCGATTCTGCATGTTTGGGTGTGAAAGAGGACCATGCCTAGCATAAACATGCCAATTTGAATGTGTTGGAACAGTCTGTTTGGTCACACGAGTTGCAGAATAAAAATTGCAACACCTTGCAACTTTCCAATGCTTGCATTTGACACTTTTTGCATCAACTAAAAACTGGACACCACGAGAAAACTACTCCGAGATAATGAAAATTGAGAGAGGTTATTGTAGAGGGGTCCAACATGATCTCATAGAATTAGACGAGAAGTTTATAAGTGTCACGGTGTTCGAGTAACCTCATGCTGAAGTTTGTAGCCATTTTGGCCTTTGGACCCTTAAGGGATCGATCCGGTTGAACATAGCTCAAAGCGATTCCGCATGTTTGGGTACGAAATAGTACCATGCATAGCATAAAAATTCCTATGCAGACATGTTGGAATAGTCTGTTTGGCCACACGAGTTGCAGAACAAAAATTGCACCACTTTGCAACTTTCCACTGCTTCCATTTCACACATTTTCCATCAACTGAAAATTGGAGACTATAGGAAAACCACTATGAGATAACAAAAACCAAGAGAGGTTATTGTAGAGGTTCCAAACACTATCTCATAGGATCAGACAAGAATTTTATAAGCATCATGGTGTCCGAGTAACCTCATGATGAAGTTTGCAGCCATTTTGCCCTTTGGACCCTTAAGGGATCGATCCGGTTGAACGTAGCTCAGAGCGATTCCACATGTTTGGGTGCAAAAGAGTACTATTCCTAGCTTAAAAATTCTTATTCAACCATGTTGGAACAGTTCATTTGGTCACATGAGTTGCAGAACAAAAATTGCACCACTTTGCAACTTTCCACTGCTTCCATTTGACACTTTTTTTATCAACTAAAAACTAGAGACTACGGGAAAACCACTCTGAGATAATGAAAACTGACCGAGGTTATTGTAGAGGGGCCCAACACAATCTCATAGGATTAGACGAGAATTTTATAAGTGTCACGGTGTCTGAGTAAGCTCATGCTAAAGTTTGCAGCCATTTTTCCCTTTGGACCCTTAAGGGATCAATCCGGTTGAACGTAGCTTGGAGCGATTCCACATGTTTGGGTATGAAACAGTACCATACCTAGCATAAAAATTTCTATTCAGACATGTTGGAATAGTCTATTTGGTCACATGAGTTGCAGAACGAAAATTGCACCACTTTGCAACTTTCCACTACTTCCATTTGAAACTTTTTCCATCAATTGAAAACTAGAGACTACGGGAAAACCATTCTGAGATAACAAAAATCGAGAGAGGTTATTGTAGAGGGGCCCAACGCAATCTCATAGGATCAGATGAGAAGTTTATAAGTATCACAGTGTCCGAGTAACCTCATGCTAAAGTTTGCAGCCATTTTTCCCTTTGGACCCTTAGGGGATCGATCCGAGTGAACATAGCTCGAAGTGATTCCGCATGTTTAGATACGAAATAGTACCATGCCTAGCGTAAACATTCCTATTCAAATGCATTGGAATAGTCCATTTGGTCACACGAGTTGCAAAACGAAAATTGCACCACTTTCCAACTTTCCATTGCTTCTATTTGACACTTTTTCCATCAACTGAAAACTGGAGACTACGGAAAAACCACTCTGAGATAACGAAAACCGAGAGAGGTTACTATAGAGGGGGCCAACACAATCCCATAAGATTAGATGAGAAGTTTCTAAAGTTCACGGTGTCTGAGTAACCTCATGCTGAAGTTTGCAGCCATTTTTCCCTTTGGACCCTTAAGGGATCGATCCAGTTGAACGTAGCTCGAAATGATTCTGCGTGTTTGGGTGCGAAAGAGGATCATTCCTAGTGTAAATATGCATATTAAAATATGTTAGAACAGTCTATTTGGTCACACGAGTTTTAGAATGAAAGTTGCACCACTTTGCAACTTTCTACTACTTCCATTTGACACTTTTTTCATCAACTGAAAACTGGAGACTACGGAAAAACCACTCTGAGATAACAAAAACTGAGAGAGGTTATTGTAGAGGGGCCCAACGCAATCCCATAGGATCAGACAAGAATTTTATAAGTGTCACGGTGTTCGAGTAACCTCATTCTAAAGTTTGTAGCCATTTTTTCTCTTTGGACCCTTAAGGGATCGATCCGGTTGAATGTAGCTCGAAGCGATTTTGCATGTCTAGGTACGAAAGAGGACCATTTCTAGTGTAAAAATGTCTATTTAGACATGTTGGAGCAGTCTGTTTGGTCAGACGAGTTAGAGAACGAAAGTTGCACGACTTTGTAACTTTTCACAAGGCAAAAAGACACCTAACCTTCAAATCTTGCTTCCAAACTTTTACCAGACCTTGGTACACTTTATTCATCTTTATTTTGACATGAAAAAAGTTAAAACACCTTCTTACAACACTGTTTAATCAGATTTCACAATTACTTGCACTAGAAGACCAAATTTGTTTATAAGTGCTAAAACACTAAATCAGGTGTAACATGCAAACCACAATGAATCTTTACAGGATAAATACATTTTAGGGTACCCATTTTGGCCATTAAAAACATATATCATTTTTAGATACACTTATTTTGGAACACATGCCTGGTGTCCCAACTTCTTTACTTCTAAAGAGATAAAAATGTTAGAAAACAGAGCCTTTTGGTATTTTTTCAAAAGTATGATTGCCAACAACATACAACATTCACAAGGCCTTTTTGAAGGCATATCAACTGATGCAAAGCAAGGTGGAGGAATATAAATTCAAACTTAAGAACCAAGAAACCAACTCAAGTTCATATATCTAATCCAGCTTCCATAAGGTCAGCACTCTAGTCTTCCAATTCACCACTGAACAACTAAAAGACCAATTCCTTAAAGATAATTGTAAAAACATCCATTGATCATCCAAATAACATGAAAACATGAATGAGAGAGATATCTAAGAATGTACGGGTCTATACAAGTGAAGGAAACTCTGAAAATATAGTAAAATCAGGAAATACAATGAAAAATCAGAAATAAAGCGTTGAAAACTCTGAATCAAACATTAACCAAAATTTTTATATTGAATAATGAGTCTTGAATGGACTTAAAATAGAAATTTCAATGACTCCATACCTAAACTAGTGACCTTATGATGGTCTCATTACATCATCTTAACCCTTACATTATGAATTTACATACATTTTCACATTTAGGCCATTCAAGGCTTCATTACTCCAAATTGACAACATGCTAACATGACATTGCAACCTCATATCCTACCAACCCAGATTGACTTAAAACACTTCCTAATGGTCCTTGTGACCTTATTACAACATTCTTCATGGACTACAAATCAAAATTTACCACTTGACCACCTTGTGGTCCTGATTGTCCTTGGTGCTCCTACACCATAAACACCCTACTATAACCCTACTCCACTGATCTACAAGCCTAATTCAGTGGAGTATGCTTTATTTCTTTACTTGACTCTCAAAACCTCAAATTGAAGGTTCCAAACTGAATTTCAGAAAATGTGCTCTAACAGTGGAAAAACTCAATGGATTTTCTTCTAGATGGACTCAAAAGAAACCTAATTCTTTGTATTATCTTAATCTACAAAGGACAAGGCCTAAATCAATTTTTACTAGTTTAGTTACAGATATGCAAAGGAAAATAATAAAAAGAAATAGCTCATCCAAAATATATGGAAGGCACTTACAAATAGGCATGGCAGTCTCTCAACTTAGTCAGTCTTGGTCATACATCTTCACTGGGAGTTCCAAGATACTTATTGCACACAAAACCTCTCATGAATAGAATTTATTGAAATTCAAGATGCTCTTATAATGTTTATGTCATAGGTGGTCATGATAAGGTTAAATTCAAATGAATAACTTGAAATTGCCTCATCAAGCTTCGCACGCACTTTTGTAATGGCTTAAAATCATAATTGAGATTTTTCAAGATCATCAAAATAAGGATGTTGCATTGCTTTTCTGCTTGAGATTCTCTTGGATGGCTCATAAATCTGCATTTTATGCAAGGGGACACCAATCAATGTTTTCCTAGTTACATACAGATACGCAAAGTAAAATAAGATGATAGCATTGGCATCAACCAAATTGACATGGATACAGTTATAAATTAATAAGAACCGTTGTGCATATACTTACAAATTAATCCAATGAACCATTCGAGACTGCTCTACTCTTTATTGTGTCAAGTATTGCCTCATGGTTAGACTCACAAACCTTCCACAAGGTCTTTTTCAAAGGTCTACCCCCATATTTTCTCAAACGAACATTGGATGCCACAACAAGGTTTGAGTAATGAAGAATCTTACAATGCGTGTCAAATTCCTCAAACAACCAATGTTTAACACTCTTATGTGGGTACCTTCTCATCCACGTTCCAGTAACAACAACTGAGCCTGTAGAGTATTCAATGTTTTCTCCATCTATAATTGGGGCTTCCAATTTCTTTTTTGCCTCAACACAACGACACAAGTAATAGTCTGTAACCTCATCGTTGTCTTCATCTGCAATAACTGCATAAACATGCCCTACATTTATATGTGCGACATATCTCTTGAAATTAGTCAACATTATGAATACTGTACAAAGTAAGATAACAATATGGAATTTCAAATACTAAGCAAGTAGATATATTACCTAGTTGAACTAGATCCGATACATGGTCAAAGTCGACTGATGATTCCATCCGTGTTAGTTCCAATGCCATCGGAGGGCGATACGTGTGAAGTGGGCTAAGATAACTTGTCAACCATTTGTCAACCCACTCCCCTAACTCACAATCATTTCAAGCTTGCATTGTACATGAAGAACAAAAGCATGCCATCTTACGTGTATCGATACTCCATGAACTTGCATTTGAGCTAAGGAAAGAGTGCAACTCACTCGATCATGTTAGTTTACAACAATCCTCATATGGTGCAATGTTAGTATCATCCATCAACCAAAAAAATTTACAAACTGAAGATGTACCTTCATTACCTGGACCCATCAAACCATTACACCACTCGACGATTGATCTTGCATCTGTCAATTGTGCACTGTCTTTATACTTTAACTCTTCTCATGCTAATGCTCTTTTAACACATGCTCCCCCTTTCCATGTCTGGCCTCACAAAAGTTCCACATATGTTGAACACGTGTAGTGAGATGTATCTTGCACAACTAGTAGAACATGCACACGCTCTTGAATTGCGTTGCACAGTTATCTGACCATATTATATGCCGACCATATGATATGCCCTTCTGAGCCAAATGATTGTAGAACATCTGGAAGCAACCTTGCATGAACTCTGGAGAATGTGTGCAATCATCACTAATATAAAAGTGATACTCCCTCAATACCTTCCTTTCATCCTCTGTACTTTTAGTTGCATGTATGAATGCTATGTGCACAAATATCGAAACCTATATGGAGTTGTAATACTATGACTACACCTCATGCTATGGTTGTAGAGTGTAATTCTCTACAAATTCAACCACTGATACTATGCTACCAAGTGGAAAGGTGTCCTTGCATAGCTTGAATTGTGTGTCCAGCCATCGGGCTCTATGGGTATGCCTTGCATACTCATACACTAGATTCTCATGAAACATGCACATGAACTGATACACTGGAATCTTCTGAATAACCAACTTACACCTTTTTTCTTCAGACCCATCTTTTGTAGCATATGCCACTATTTTATACTTCCTGAACTCTACTAGTTTTTGTCCCGCCTCATATGTGCTTTCCATATGTTGACATACTAGCATTCGTTGCAAGCCACCGCAACGCTCGCATGAACCATCCAAGCATGTTGTCCTATAGAATATTTTTCCATTCTCTATTTCACATAAATTTTTTGATAAAAACTTTCTTGAATATTTTGGTGGGGCTTCTATGCCACAATCCTGTAAAAACATCGTTAGTATGCGAATATAAACATATAGAATGATAAACATCATAATGGTTAGAGAATTCAATATGCAGTTTACAACAAGTAGTGCGTGTGTGATTTATCTTGACATAAAAGGTTTAATCACATTTCAAAAATCTTTGAGAAATACTAATTTGAGGGATAAAATTTTGAAATTTATGAAAAAATTGGGTTTGGTCGTATCAAAATGCTTTGGATGCGATACGATTTCGACTACCGATTCTCCTTCTAACTACGACATCCCTTTTGATTCGAGAGATGGCCTTGTATTTATTCTTCCAATAATCTTCAGTGGTGTTCTCAATGCTTCAACAACTTTTTTATCTTTATTGTGGCGGTCTCCCGAGAATTCCCATAATTCATTTGAATCCCGGTGCCCTCAATTCTTTTACTTGTGCTGAATGGCTTTTGATAAAGTTTTTTCTACTAATTCCCATTTGTTCACTTGTCTTTTTAATGAGGTGAGATCTCTTTGTTTGATAGCTTACCAAAGTCGATGTAATGACACAGCCGGGTATTGCTATCGTCATTCTCATTCTATTAATCGGCAAAGAGTCTTCGCCGAATGAACTTTATGCTTTAAACCCGCGTCATTTGAACAAATGGTTGACATCTGCTTGGAGTCTCATTTAGCCTTTCAAAGAACATTTTCCAAATCTTATCAGCATATCTTCTACAAGTGCATTTGGAATCTTACCCTCCATGCATGCAAAATGTCCTCATCAATATTAATCAAAAACTTTGGCTTTCTCATAAAATTCTAGGTGGTGTTCTCTTGGGTACATACATCTCAACATTATAGCAATTTCATCAATATTTAATTGAGGTGGGCTAGATTGTGTACCTTCGATCGAGGGTGGAATAGAAGACATACCTTGAGGTTCACGTGGGGATGATGGCATACCTTGTTCCTCAACTCCGAGTGATGATGTACTCTTAACTTCAGATGTGGTGGATGGTGTCCAACCATACTCACTTGTGGTAGATGGTGTCCCTCCATATTCGCTTGTGCTTAATGGTGTCCCTTCATATTCACTTGCAGTAGAGGGTGTGTCTCCAACCACAGTATATGCATCTCCCCTAGCACTACTCTTTCGCATTTGTGCCCTTTGTGCTGCCAATTTCTTTTCTCTTTTTGACAGTTGAGGTTCCTCTTCAACTGGCTTGTTTTCATCAATCGTTCCCAATTTCTACTTTTCACGATATTCCCTCATCCATTTTTTCTCTTTATCTCTGATGGCTTGGAGCTGATCATCTGTTAGTTTTTTCCTTTTAATAGTTCGTTTCTTCAGCATGACAAATAATTTTACTTGTGCAAAAAGTGCTAAGTTGTCAAATTAACTAATTGAAAGCTTTGGAAGCATAACTCAATGAAAGCTTTGGAAGCATACATAAAGAAAGTCAATGAAAGCTGGTTTGTATAACTGTTTGACAAAACAACTCAATGATAGCTTTGGAAGCATACACAAAGAAATTCAATTGTTAAATTTAACAAAATTCCTCAAAGAGATGTGGTTTAAAAATGTAATAGGAAAGTGTATCGAATTGTGTGATTTAAAATGTCTATTGACAACGTAAGGTTGTAACATGACAAACTAGTGCAGAAGCACCTAGGTCATGAAATTCCTTCAAAAGGATAATTTGTTCAATTTGTAATGTTCAAGTAAATATGATGAGTGAAGGTCATTAAATGATGAATTTCAATGTATTTGCACCATGAAATAGGTCACTAGGTGATATTATTGAAAAGTTGCTTTTTATAACAAAAGTTGTCAATTATTGTAAAAATGTAAAATTGCACAAAAGTAGGAAGGTGAAGAGTCTTTTTTATGGAAGGGCAAGGATGGGTTGATGAAGATGAAGAGGCAGTTATTTCAACTGATTTAGAAACCTTTAAAAAGAATTGTAAGCTCGAGAAAGGCAGATCTTGTATCCCAAAAATCCATAAAAATTAATAAAAAGCCTCTGCTTAGTTATTTTGGAAAGCTTTTCTATTCTTGTTTTCAGGTTGCATAGTGATTCAAACATTCTAAGATTTGATTCTTGTCAAGGAAAGAGACTTCTTTCATTCTTGAAAGTTGTAGGAATTGTAATTCAAATAATCAATCTAATTTGAACTTAGTTTCCTAAGTCTCAGTCTGTGGTTTACTTAGAATTGTTTAGAGAGTCTAAAAAGTGATTCTTAGCCATTCCACTGATGTAGGGCTAGTAGGTCAGTGGAATGGATCATATTTAGTTCCTTTTCAATGTGAAGATGTGTGTGGTAGGGGTAAATAGAAATAAGAAGTCGGGATACTGTTGCATGAACAAAATTCTAAATTTTCTCATTCAAAAAAATGGTGTTTTCAAGTAGGGTTTGAGGAAACAACATGTAGAGGAGCTTAGAAATGATTTTAAAATAATTTGCAGACATAATGAAGCATTTTTCAATTATTGGGTGGAGTAGTAGAGGTTTTCCAAATGTTTCATTAAAGAAACCCTCATGGTTGGTGTGTTTTCATCCTATAATCAAATGTTTACTGATATTGTGTATTGATGGGAATTTCCCATCTTGAAACTTGTTTATTTGTGAGTTTCTACACATGGCCTAAGACTGTTTGCAGGTTTGGTGGATTAGTGAGTAGTTCTATGATGAATTGCTTTGATAAATTGACCTATTTAAGGGCTTTTACCAGTAGACAGCATGTTGGTTCTACTCTATTTTGTGAAATAAGTGTATAAAATTTTATAGTATGTTGAAAAGGATCAAAATATGTCTGAGAATCTGTATTGGGATTTTGTAAATGCATTATGATAGAAAAGGAATCACCCGATTAGATGGAATGTTGGACTCCTAGAGATATTTGGCATTGTTTGCTAAAAACAGAGAATATGTAGAAACAGCGAAAGGAATGTTGTCTCACTCCCACTCTCTCCAACTCTCAAATAACTCTCTTCCACCTTATCCCACTCTCCAACTCTCTCTCCCACCCTCTCCTACCCTCTCCCACCCTCTCCAACTCTCTCCCACCCTCTCCCACACTCTCC